>VCCN01001601.1:1103905-1114269 GCA_006491835.1 Architeuthis dux
GCTGGACAAAGGCCTTTCCCATCTCCTTCCATGACAACGTTTTCCATATTGTAGGTCTAGATCAAAAGAGAGAAATGCCTAAGATATTTCAGTATGTGTAAGTGTTATTTCTATCTTTGTATGTATTAATATCTCATACATCACATTACAATCAGTTCCTCCATGCTCCCAATCACTCTACATACCTCTATGTACTGTTTACACACATGCTCTAACCTAGTTTTGTTCTTAGATACCAATCACTGTCGGGTTAGTAGATGTACATCCCTCCTCTCCTTATTACATCCCTCCAAGTGTTGCCTTCATACTTCAAACACCGATCAAAATTGAGTCCGGTGTTTAAACTTAGTTTTATTAGATTTTCAACCAATCCCGTCGCGTCTATCAATAGACGTCAGAATTGTTTACACTTAGCGAAGACGTTCTCTGCTACCGGCTCATATTTGGAACGTCTGTTGCTTCTCTTGTCGGAGCGTGTTCGTGCGTCGTCGATTGCTGCCAGAAAAAAAACCATAAAATCAAGGAGAGGGGTCTAATCTGTTGCCTGAGTCCAGACCTCCACCTCCAACGAACATTACACAGATGCAAGGACAAATGAAGTTCTTTCATTCTTCCGGCTTTTTCGATAAAACACGCTAGAATCTTGCTTTACGCAGGGCCGGATTCTACTATAAGGCCTAAGGGCCCGTAACTTTTTCTTAATTTTATTTTTGACAGGACCATAGCCGAATTGGCCTATACGCAAACTACGCCACAGGGTAAGGCCCAAAACATTGACAGGGCCACCAAATAATTAGCAATTTAGAAATTTATCACCACTACTGCTACAGGGAAAATGGATTAAACAATAAATCTGTCAAAATAAGAACATCTGTCAAAATAAGAACGTCTGAGCGCTCACTATAGCTAGAACCTGATGTGGAATAATAATGATAATATCTTAAAACTTAATAAAAATGTCCTTGAAAAATGTAATGAATATATTACATATTAGCACATAACAACCCACTTTATTCTCACGATTGACATATTGCATTACTTACTTAAAATTATACACGAAACGGGGAGGGGTTAAAGATGGGGGTCCCCATATTGCTAATAGTCTAGGGGCCCTGGTATAGGTTAATCAGGCCCTGGTTGCTACGAGTTCCGATAAGACCGGTTAACGATCGTCGCTGACAAAACATTGTCTACGATGAACGTCTTCATTAATGATAGATCAATACACGTAACCTGAAACTAGTGTAGTTGTATTTTTGCAGTTTCCAGTTTTACACTTCTGTTTATGTGACCTCGAATATCGTCGGTAGGATTTATTTTTAAGATCTCATGGAACGTTTCAATCGCTCTAATCATGATATACTGTATTTTGCGGCATATAAGACACAGAGGGGTTCTATTTACAATGTAACTATATGGTAAACTGGACCGTTACTTTGAGTCCGTTGTATGGAAGTGGGGCTTCGAAGCCTGATGTTACTTCCCTTGTGAGGGTTGTTAACTAGGTTTCATTGATATTTTAATGACAAATTTTTCTGTGCAAAAAACCTAAATGAAAGCAGAGAAAAACCGTCATTAGAATATCAAAGAAGCCTCACAAGAGAAGTAACCGAATACTTCGAAGCCTCACTTCCATACAACGGACGGGAAGTAACGGTCCTGTTTACCATACAGTAACATTGTAAATAGAACACCCTTTGTAAAACCTTAAAAAAAACATTTTTTCTAAAAACTAACAATTTCTAGGAAGATTCTTAGGGTCTAATGGATTAAAAACATTAATGGCGAAATAGAATTGTTTCTATTTTATTTCGACTTGGCTAACGGATGTAGAACTTTACCTAACATTCTGACAGTAGGGTGAAAAATGAAACAATAATGACAGTTGTATCTCAGTGTCAACAGCATTTGAACCCAGTATACTCTGGTTAGGAAAGGGTTAGAGGACAAACCCACGTGCTGGGGTGACAGGTTTCTCCAGACGGCGAAGCTTAGGGTAAAACAAATTCAAAATGATGCATATAAAGGATGGGTGAGAATTAACTGCCTATTTAAAAATCATATGTAATTTTTGTAAATATTGCTCTATTTTCGTGCATTCTTCGTGACTTTTTCGTGTGAAGGGTGGGTGAATGAGGAGGTGTACCGCACCAAACCACAAACTCTGGATCAACTGGAGGAGTGCATTCGACATGTTATGGCCAACATACTGCACAGGTCTATTGAGGCCATACCGAATAGCTTACAGAAACTGGTAGACAACGTTGAATTCTAACACAGTAGGCAAATTCTACCATTGTATGGTCCAAAGTAAAGCTAGTTTAACCACAATCAACCAATAAATAATAAGGTTATTACCAATTCCCATTAGTTTATTATCACCCACCCTGTACTCTACTGTATTACCGATACCGATACAATTTATATAGGCATACAGCTAGCTCATTACTGGACTTCTTTATGACAAAATGCTAGCCCTGTAGCACAAGTTTACTGTACTTCGAGACAGAAATAAGCGGTTTAGTGGAAAAAGCAACGAAAAATATCCCTACTGATATCTGTAAAACATTATGCAATGACAGAGTTAAAGGATTATGAACAAAAAGCTCATTTACCTTAATTTCTACCGCAAATCCACTTTCAAATGTATGTATGTTTCTATATGGAATCTAAATTAAAGTTGAGTAATATCTAGAGGTCTATATCTGGAGCATCTTTTATACAAGTTTAGGTTTTTTTCCCCCGTCGAAGTTTTTTGTTCATACTTACGTGACCGTCAGATTCAAATTACCGTCTTGGACCATCGAATCCGCCGGACTAGTGAATCCCGGATTAGTGAGGTTCAACATGTTTAACTATAGATTTGAGTCATGTCTCATCATTAGGCTTCTGTGGTCGAATTGGTTAGAGTGTTGTCCATGTAAAACAAGTTCCTGGGATATGGGAACCGATTCCAAGTCTTGTCGGAAGCTAATTCTTTATTCCAATTCCATGCTACTTAATTTAATGGTCGGAGGCAATTCGGACAAGAGATTCGTTACAAAAACAGCACTAAAATGAAGGCAACTAGTCTTCAAAGTTCTTTAAATATCAAGCGACGTAATTGATTCAATTATTCAACGTGCTCTGCCCGGCAACTGACGACCTTTAAGAAAAATTTAAATTATCGATGGGTTTACTGAGTAATTGGAAACATGTTACACAAGATATTTCTTTTTGCTATGGCATTTTATTAGACAGTTGTTTTTATCCTTTTCTTTCTAATTTGTTTTAAATCTCTTATTTTTTTGCGATGTCTTAATTTTTAAAAATGTCTTATTTTTTTAAGATGTCTTATTTTTTTAAAACGTCTTATTTTTTAAAAAAAGATAATGTAAAAAATACTCGTTAGATGGGGGGGAAATTCAGACTTGTAGACGTTGGTTGAATTGGCTGCTAATGTTGAAATAAAAACAGAGAAAGGATTATTTTTTAAAAACTACAAAAAAAAAAATAAACTTGCTTATAAATGAATACTAATGAATAAGAAAATAAAGTGTGTTACCAATTATAACAGTACCACAATCATTAAGGATATTGATTATCTTAATAAAGAGAGCAAAAATATTGGGATAATGATATCTAAGCATAGTTGCTTGGCTAATGATTAAATTAATTGAACCTCTAAGATATGGGAGGTGCGGAGTGGCGTAGCGGATATCATTTATCGAGTTCGAATTTCGGCCGAGGCACTTCATACTAATGAATCCACTTCTCCCCCCAGCTATGGGTAAATAGCAAGAGAGTTAGAGCCATCTAGCCCTGTAAGAGAAGGTTACTCTGACAGGGAAATCCAACAGTGTGGAGGGACGGGCGTTGGGCTAGCATACCAGCCTCTTATTGCTGTAGAAACAATACATCTCCAATGAGCAAATCCATATCGTTCAAAAATAGAGACAAGCAGTGTCCAATTTGCCTTGTTGAATGCAGAAACGTTCGAATTTTAAAAACGAATGGATAAGATAAAGAAGTAACAACTTACATAACTAGCATTTGAAAATTGACACCGTCAATCCAAACGGTCACCAAAACTATCAACATAGGTTTCTTCAGTTTTTACCTTGGTCTGGCTGACTGGCTGACTATATATGATTGTATCAGGTGTACAGGCCGCACTAAGAAGGCGGAAAATTTAAATATTTACACCTTATCATGTCTAGAAAAAAACGTTTTCAAATAGTTTTTTAGTGGGGGATTCAGTTTACAATATTTTAGTGATTACCCCTCTTGTTACGTTATGTTCGATGCGCGACATTTAATTAAGTTCGTCATTTATTTTAATTTGTATGTTGTATGTCTCGCACATATACAGAGATTGAAGACATATGTATATGTATATGTATGAGTGTGGGTGTGATTTTCTATGTGTCTGTATACGCGTGTCTGTATGTGTGGCTTTGTTAAAATCTTCTCACGGCCAAAAGTGATATATATATATATCGTCCCAGTCCACTTCAGGTTATAGGTCAAATAACCACGAGATGTAGGCGTCAAGTGTTGGTCGTCTGGTATTTTACGGAAAGAACCCCGCGGTGTTTGGCGTCGGTTTTGGTCAAAAAGGAATTTCACGGACAGAAACCATGCCACGATTTCATAGATAGACGGACAGTTGGAGTTATTTGATAGCAGACCGAAGACGATATATATAAGTATAATTAGCGGAAATAGAGACGAAAGGGGGAAGGCTTATCACGGATCAAGGACTTATAATAGATAAGTATAATTAGCGGAAGTATAGACGAAAAGGAACAGACTAGCCATAACAAACAGCACGCTTAAATAGACCTGATTTTCAAGAGTCAGTCGGTTAGTGGAGAAGGGAAGCGGGCATGTGTTGCCTAGCCGTGTGTCGTGCCTACGGGGACATGACCAAATAGTTTCTTAGCCCCCACCCTCACTCTCTCCGTATACACCATGTAACGTACACTCTCTTCGTCTCCCTCGGTGAACGAAATGTTTACGTATTGTATTTGAGAGAAACTGCTGTATGTTGTGATCGTATTTCGCTTACTTGAGACAAGCGAAGAAAATAAACATACATGCTTTTTAAACACGGTCTTCCTCTCATGTCTTCTTCTGTGCAGCCCTTGCATCTGCTGAATTGTATGTGTGCATGTTACTAATAAGAATAAAGACCCCTTTTTCAAATGTTTTAATTGATCACCCCCAACACGACATACAGCCAAAAGACGTTCGTCAAGTGACGTTTTCTATTGAGAAACTAACCAGACCTGTTGAAGGTAGGATTTATTTAAGAAATACATTAAAACAAAAATTATTTTTAATGATTCTATCTATAGTGGCATAGCAAATTCAGGTTTTCTTATCACAGCCCACTGATTTTATCGCTACTTCACCACTCTCCCCCGCCAAACTTTAGTCATGTTCTGCAATAACAAACACAATTTTCCTGGCAGTAGGAACAAATGTAATCATCACACACTGATGTTTTCATTTTTTTTTTCGACCTAAAATTGGTTTTTAGCAATTATCGCTACTGATTCTGTATTTCGTACATTGGAAATTTGGAAAAAAGTGATTCTAAGTGGTCAGAAATTGATGCAAGTTTTACTGACGGAATATGGCTATTATATGCAAATTGTAAATGCTTCGCTAATGATTGTACTTTTTCAATGCATTGATTTTACGATAGAAATGCATTGAAAATGTTTTTACCTTAGTAATGCATTGAAAAGGTTTTACCTTAGTAATGCATTGAAAATCTGGCAAAAGTAAATGTCTGTGGTCAGGAATTAATACAAGCGTTACTGATAGCATAATATTGTTATATGTATAATGCAAAGTAATTTCCAATGATTTTAACAATGGAAATGCATTGAACATATTTTTACCTTAGTAATGCATTGAAACTTGTGCAAAAGTAAATGTCTGTGGTCAGGAATTAATAGAAGTGTTACTGACAGTATAAGATTGTTATATGTATAATGTAAATGCATTTCCAATGTTTTTACTATGGAAATACATTGAAAATGTTTTTACCTTAGTAATGCATTGAAAATCAGGCAAAAGTAAATGCCTGTGGTCAGGAATTAATACAAGTATTACTGATAGTATAAGATTGTTATATGTATAATGCAAAGGAATTTCCAATGATTTTACTACGGAAAGGCATTGAAAATCAGGAAGACATGGTTTGTTAGTGGTCAGGAATAAATGCAAGCGTTACTGTCAGAAAGGTCTATTTTATGTAAAATGTAAATGCATTACAAAAAATTTAAATGCATCATTAAAAACTTTAGAGACTTCAACAAAATATTAGCTTTATATTAAGTAATTGGGCCGAAGGAATCAATATTTAATAGTAACAAATCCAGTGTTCATATTTTTATTGGGAAAAAATATGAAACCTGGATTTTTAATTTGTGATTTAATTACTTTAAATATTTAATCAACTGTTTTGACTATTTTACTTACATTTGATCTAGTATTTTTTTTTTACATTTACTAACCAATGCATATTTGATTAGTTACTCAATATAAACCGTCAACGTCCTTTGGCAGCATGCTGTGTTGAGGGTGACCAATTAAAGACAAATTGGAAAAGAAAGGGGTGATCAATGAATAAGTTACTTCTCCCCCCTTTGTGTTGGTCCGTGCTCACTAAGAAAAAGTCCGAATTTTCAAAAAGACAAGCGTGAATGCGGCTGAACACAAACTAAGGGACCAATTTAGCAAACATTTACATTGCAAATCGCCCTCGCCCACTAAAAACCATTTTAGACATAGTAAGATGTAAATGTTTAAATGTTCAGCCCTATATTAGTGCGAAATGTACGGACGATACATACATACATACATACATACATAGCCAGCCAGACCAACTTAAAAACTGAAGAAGCCTATGTTGAATGTTTTGGTGACAGTTTTCTTTTAAATGTTTTCCCCTCTAAAGCAATCATTTTTCAATTAGAAACAGTCAACCAAAACAGTCAAAATAAGTGTCTTCAGTTTTCAAGTTGGTCCGGCAGGCTGGTATGTATCACGCGTACAGACTGCCCCAATGGAGCTAGAGGGCTGAAACTTTCAACATCTACTCCTTATTATGTCCAGAACCCCCCCCCCAATAGGTTTTTAATGGGGGGTTCAATTTGTAATTTAAGTTCATGCTAAAATGATCCCTTAGTTTGTGTCCGTGCTTCTGTTTGAAATTTTTTTGTGATTCTATCATGGCCTAACAAAAGGTGAGAGAAGTAACTTATTCATTGATTACTCCTTTTTCAATTCTTTTCATTGATCACCCCCAACACGGCATGCTGCCAAACGACGTTGGTCACGTGGCGGTTTCTATTGAGTGACTAACCAGACCTGTGTTAAATGTATTGTTAAATGTAAAGACTTTTCTCCTAAATTAACTAAAGCTCAACATCTAGAATAGATTCCTTGAATAATCGGACAATTCTAACCAAATCAAAAGTCAATACAGAGGAACCTTCAATACATTAACTAAAACTGATCAAATATAGAATATTCGATATGCTTCGCAAAATTAAATCATATATCTACCTTGGCGTAATCGGGAGAGAGACGGTTAGCAAAATAGTTTTAGTGTCAGATTAAATTCAGGAAATATCTATCTGTGCCCTTACGGTACCATAGAGAGTTTGATCCTCGGTTAACATCCGATTGTTGTGGCCCTGAGTAGCTCTAATCATCATCATCATCATCATCAGCAGCAGCAGCAACAGCAGCAGCCTTTTAGCGACCGTCAATGGATTCGTCAGACCTCTCTATTATGGGCGTCGCAGAGCCAATACTTTCTGAACTTATCTTGTTCGTCACGCCGTCTTTGCTGGCCACAATTTCGCATACGATCTCTGGGGGACCCACGTTGTGAGTCGTTATTGTCCAGCGGTTGTTTGACATTCTTGCAACATGAACAGCCCATTGCCATTTGAGTTTTCTAATGATTTCTGTGAGATCTCTGACTCCATGTGATGTTGAGCATGATCCTCTCCTGTGGACGTTGCATGGTTCTCGGTTTGATGGCCAATCTTTTGGTTAGGTTACATGTTTCAGCTCCATAGTTGACTATCTGGAGTAGTAGTATTGGTTGTAGACCTTTCCTATTTAGGATTAATGGGATTTTCTTTTTCTACCAAAGCTTGCCAAACTATAGAGATTCATTGTCCCAGGTAGATGTAGTGGTCCACTTTCTTTAGCTCTGCGTTTTCGATTTTGATCGTTGTGTCTTTGTCCTCAACATGTTTGTTGTAAATGCCATTTGTTTTACTGAAGTTCATGTGAAGACCGCTTTCTTGCTTTCTTCATTCGGTTCGTCTAGCATTATTTGGAGATCACGAAGGTCCTCAGCAAAAAGGAAGATATCGTCAGCAAATCTGAGGTTACTTAGATATTCGCCGTCTATTCTAATTCCTTTACTTGCTCTAGGTTTCGGAAGATCGTCTCGAGGCAGGCTTTGAAGAGTTTGGGTGAGCTGTTATCGCTTTGTCTTACCCCTTTTCGATCTGAAAGGAGAGTCTATATGTAGCCTGATAAAGGAACTGCTGTGTCGGTAGATATGTTGCGAAACTCTGGCATATACGGGGTCTACGCCTCGTTGTATGATAGCATCAATGACCTTTGGGTTAAGCATAGTGAGTTCGATCCCCAGTTGACGCACTACTGTGGCAGCCCTGATTCAGACCAAGCTAAGTTTAGTAAATATATACCTGAAATGTCAGCGATGATTAGCTTGCTGGCTTTCTTGTTGAAAGATGCTAGTGCACTGAGATCGATCCTCACTGGCTGCCATATAATTATGGCCTTGTGCTAGACTAACACATCTCTACAGAAGTCTGTATTTGGTTACACGCACTGTTTTTCTTTTCAGACCATTCTGTACGCACAAAGACTACACAGTCTCTAGCTGTGTATGGTTAAATACATTTACGTAACAGAAAGTATTTTTTAAATTAAAAGCAAGCAAAATATTTCCCAGCGTTCAGTCTAGAATTAAAATTGCATAAATATCCTCATACACACACTTAGAGCGCACGATACAACCGATTTATATACATACGTGCGCAATATCTTGCAGATGTACTTGTGCACACCCACTCATACACAACGCATCTGTACTCTCCTTGTTTCTAGCCTATCGTCCAGCATCCCTTACTCTCCGCTTCTTGTACCTCCTTGCTCTCCTTCCAAACGAGTCAATCTTCTGTAACGGTCAGTTCCCGTTATATGACGACGGTCTGTGGGCATGTGGCCGTTTTGGTAACCCGGTCTATTCTCGGCTGTCCAAATATTGGCCAGCCCCACTGACAACATGGCGGACGCAGTGCGTGTGTAATTAATCGCTTCAAATATTGACACTTGTATTTCTCCTCCCCGACATTCTTCTCTCCCGGGCCGTTGGTGTTGCCACTGAGACTGCTGAATAGGTGGGGGAGGCTGACTAGGATGAGAGGGCAGGAAAATTAAAAAGGGGAGGGGGTGAGTAGGAGGGAAATGAGGAAAGAGAGCACGGGGAAGGAGGAATGGAGATAGAAAATAGAGAAAAGAGAGGAATGATAAGCTAAAGGGTGGGAGGAAGAAGAAAGCACAGAACAGAGGTGTGATAGAGGGAGGAGGTGAGAAAATAGTAAAAAGAAAGAGAGAAAATATAGGGAATAATAGAGAGAAAGAAAAAAAATAGAGAGCAAGAAAAGAAAGAAATAAGGAGTTGGAGGAAGAGGGGAAGAGGGATAAAGAAACTTGAAAGAGGGAGGGAGATTTTCGAAAGGTGGACGCGGAGAAAAAATAAGGTAACGTGAATAAGAGGGTGGGGAGTAGGAGGGGGAAGGGTGTGAAAGAGAAAAAGAAAGAGAAAGAATGAACAAAAGAGGAGGAGGAGGAAGAAGAGTCGGGAGAAAAGAGATAGAAGAAGGTGAACTAAAAGCGAAAAACAAATCGAAAGAGAAAGGCGCTAACCCACAAGAGTATACACGCTTGAACTAAAGAAGGATATGTATTATCCTCCATGGGTATCGCAGTTGTTGTTTTTTTCTCGAACGCATGGCTAATATATGTACGTTTTTACATCTTTTTGTAGGTGGTGATTTAATGATGCGACGGTTGGTTTGAAAAGACTGTAAATGATGATTTCATGAGTTCGTTAACAAACTACTTCTGTGTCTCTGGTCTTTGTCTTGACGCAGACAATGCCATTATTGGGATATCATTTTGAACTAGAGAGGTCATAAATTCAAAGTCTATTCTTATCGCCATATTGCCGAACATTAGCCGGAATACATAGGTGAGAAGGAAATTATTGTGAAAAAGGACTCAAGAGAATTGTGCATATATATTCAGATACATTG
>VCCN01001601.1:1226629-1237152 GCA_006491835.1 Architeuthis dux
CCTTACATCAACAAATGCTTGTTATTGTACTCGAGATCTTAGTTTTACTTCTCCTGTGGTTATTTTGGTAAGATTATTGCTTTCCACGATAAAATATTTTATAAAATGTTGCTGCCATTTCCATGTGAGAAACAGGCATTTAGAACCGGGCACAAATGAAAAAAAGCTTCGATCAGTACTTTCATAATCTTGTAAAATCTGACACATGGAAAGGACTATAAATGTCTGCCCAAACGCTCGACAGCAATTATAGCAATCGTATCACAAGTGTGGCTGTTTCAAGTGTGACAACGATACGTTGTTTTAATCCGTGCCTTTTAACGTCTAAAGCCGTTATGTTGTTGTTCATCTTGCGAAATCAAAGATTGTTGCTTCTATTGCGTTCCTTAGTATTGTACCGTAACTAGGACTTTAATTTCACAAATCGTTACGTCCCGTAATGTTGTTGTTATCCTGAAGCAATACAGTTAGTAAATACATTGATTTGAATTAATAAACATATATATGTGTCGCTGAATTCACTCTTTATAACAGAAAAAGCTATATTGCTAAGAATATTCCTAGATTATACGTATTCCTCTACACTCTAACCGAGACATTACTTGTACAATCTATGTCGTCTCATCATCAGTTCTGTTTGAATGTCGGTCAAATAAAATAATCTATTAGAAAATCTTTAAAAAATTGATGTTTTTGAGCTGATTTTTTTTTATTGAGACTCCTTGTTCATTATTTTCTATGAATGACATCAGATAATTTGTGCTTATATATGAATGTAAATAACGAGTGTGTTCGTTGTTTTTCATGTAAGTTACATTATACGGTCGACTTTAAAGTTCATTATGTAATAATTGCGTTAAAGTTACGTAATAAATTTACCATATATAGTTACATCTTTGCAAAATATATTTTCAATTTACGTTTAGACCACAGAAACGAGTGATATTCTGTTACAACAGGTTTAAATCATTATTATTAAATTAATTTTTATAAAGAAGAAATTTTGATTAGACTTGCTGGCCAGTCTCTCTATATATACCATACATTCCTGGTTAAACAAAATTATATTGTATTATACTATCGCATTCATTCTAAGAATCCAGCTAGAAACCAATATAACTCATAGAACCCATTACAATTTATTGAATTTATAAACGCATCGACAACAATAAATATTATTTTCTCTTCCAATTCTAAATATTTAGATATCTACAACAATAATGTGTGGACATATTCACTTCTAGGAGGCTGATTTCATTAATTCATGAGAGAAATATAAATATACGACGACATAAGCCTGAAAACTTACAGTTTTGAAGCAAGTAAAAGAAGAGAAAAAACAAGTCTAAAATAAAACAAAGCCTATTTGATTTTCGCGCCACTTCTTTTTTTAGTTGGTATTCCATCGTCTGCTTCCTCCATTTCATGTTCTTCACTACAGACTTCTCTTTACAATTCTGTCTCTTTTGTTATTGATCCTCACACACTCTACTCTTGTTTACAGTTGTGGATATGTTAAAATAGGTTTTAATTCTGAATTCAGTCTCCTGTCATTAGGTGTGAGCTTTATTGTACTAAAACTAATGTTATGATATCATTAGATTTTGAATACATTAACGTGATTTATAAATGTTATACTCTCGCTAGGGACTCCAAACTTTCATTATAAGTCATTTATTGGACTGGCAAGTTTTGTTCTTTCCACGCAGTTTCTAAATTGACAATACATATCTTTGTTTAAAAATCAATTACTTATATAAGGCATTACATCAGTTCTCTGCCGCTCATTAGTGACAAACGAAGAAAGGGAAATTGACCAAAGTAGCATCAACAGGGTTTCATTTCTTCTATAGTTTCGTATTTCATACGTTTATATACCGATAGTGTATTAATCAATATCGTTACAGTACGTGCTAAGACTTATGACCTTGTGCCAGTAGTAAGCAAAACTGAGTAAACAGAGAGTAGTGTTCGTTCATCTGCAGCTGAAATCTTTGTGTATACAATGCAGCAATAAAGTCATGTATTGGTCCAACAAAATGGCGACGTAAGCGTATAATAGAAATTAAATATTTAATGCATTTCAAATGTTGGAGAGATAGGAGGTACGAATAAACTTTTGAAATCCGGTTGGGTAACCAAAACATTGATAAACAATGGTTAGACCTTCCTTTTAACAAAACAAAAAGTTACCTCTATAAACAAACAATATAAACATACACACACGCACGCATACAAACACACATATATATTTAAATATATGTATATAACGAATCCATAAGAGGAAATAATTCCTTTAGAACAAACTATTTTCGCCAAACCATATTATTAGAAAAGAATATGCAAGTTTCCTGACGCTCATCAAGAAATCAAATTCTTTTAAAAGTTGTGTATACAACTATGAAGACTGCAAAATATATTTTTGAAAGAAATTGTTTTTTTTATTTTTATTTTGTAAAACGCAAAGTTTAACTGAAATCTGCTTTGCCCGTTTGTGCTGTCAAAAAACTGCCAGAATTTGTTAAGTTGTTGGCGCCCATATGAAGGCAGCCATAAAGGGCAGAAAAAGAATACACTTTGCTTTCCCTCTATTCTTATTTCATTTCTGACAAATGATAACACAACAAAGAGAGGGGAAGTTGGATACGCCCTAATCCAATAAATTTGTTTCACAAGGTTTACTACTACTACAACAACTATCAATATTCTTGATTCAGTTGATAGTTGGACTGAACGCTAAAGGCACTTGGGCTAATCTCAAATTCCGGATCGATGTGAAGTTAGTTACAACAAATCTGACTTTATGACAAAATTCCGCTTCAGGAAGTGCTGTATGTGTATCGTCAAACTCCAATCCAAGAACAACAACAAGAACAACAACAAGAACAATCCTCACCAAAATTAGGGGAGTAAACTCTTCACTGTTTGTCTATCACATCACGTTAAACCAAACCTATATTTTTTAAATCACGACCATGCGATTGGAAGGCGGCTCTATTACCAACTGAGCCAAACTGACAAGTCTACGAATTTATTTATTATATATACTATACAAAAGTTGCAGAAATCATCTTCAGTCGGAATAGAAGTAGGTGTGGATTTTGACCCTGCGGGAGCCTGGCTTGTTATACGTTATAATAAAACCTTACTATTGAAAGAACAATTCTTTCCATAAGATTGATTGCTATAACATATCTTGTTCGAACCATTTCACCACGAAATAGTATCCCACCGCAGAGCCTAAAAACATGTTTTGAACTATTGTATCGCTTTTTCTAAGACCAATACTAAAAAGGAACACCCGAGAAGCCTTCAGTAATTGATACAATGTACGCTACAACTTCTTTCTCTATGTCTGTAAATATTCATAGATTTGGATTTCGTTATAGTTTTATTTCGAATTCTCCTTCTTTTCGTGACGCTTGATCTCAAGGGATTACAGTCGAACGACCGTAACCAGAAGACCATCGATCTCTCGATAGCCATTGATAGTAGAAGTAGCAACAAGCATAAAAACTAACCACGGCTGCTCCAAACGCTAGAAGAACCCCATCTCCGGGGTCGAGGTCATCCTCCACTCCCTCCTCTTCCTCCTCCTCATCATCATCTTTTTCTTTTTCTTCTTCCTCACGACCTTTGGCCTCTTCTGCCGGTGGGGTATCATCGTCCGTCGCTTCATCCTCTTTTGTTGACATCCCACTAACCCCACCCTCACCACAACGCGAACCAAAATTGCCACGCCCAGTTCGACCAAAGTGCCTCTCTCTACCGATCTCACCCCACTCGGAACTCGAAACTGATACCCACCGACGTCCGCGCCTACGGCAGCAGTTCTCAACACCGTCTGCAACCACCCGGGTCACCCAACGTCCACCCGAGCGATCCACCTCGTGTCCAACTGTTACCTATCCGCACCTGATTCGACGGCTGGAAAATGGTGGCATTGGTTTTAGCCTAAGAACTGGCAGCTTTGAATCGCGACCCGGTCGAACACAAAGTCTTGAGGGCCGGGGCCGCGGCGACAGGGCTGAAGCAGAAGCCTGCTCGACATTTTGGAAAGGTTATTCAAAAGACGAAGAGGCCGAAGAAAAGAAATGGGAAGGTCGCCGAAGAAGTTCAAAGAGAGGTCGGAGTAACCGGAAAAAGGACGGTAAAGGCCAACAACGCGGTAATGCAAGAGACAAGAGTGGTTCGACCGGAAGTAAAAGCGGACGAAGCGGAAGTAAGTGGTGGAAGAAAGTAACTGCCGGATTAGGAGTTAAAGGTGACGCAGCAAAATCCAAAAGCGAACGAGCATGGCGCAGTTTCGGTAAGAAAGAGTCCAGCTCACGCAGTGATTGGGAAGAGGAGGAAGAGTATATTCGATTAGCGCAACTAAAATCTCTCAGCGACGATGATAGCGAAGAGAAAGGTAAATCTGAGGAGAGCCCAAGAGGTCGGAGTAAAAATCTAATTGGTGGTCTCTTTGCACGATCTCGATTTGCCGCTTCCGGTGGAGGTGCTAGCAGTACAAGCACCAGCGGCAGTTTCAGCAGTAACATAACGAGCGGCAGTCCCGCTAGTCGGGCCCGCCGGGATAGCTTCAGGTCGAGCAAAAGCCGCGCCCTGGGTCGCATAGGGGACGACCACAACTATAAGCGTTATTATCAACACCGACCAAAGAGCGAGACTTCGCAACCAGAATTCACGCTGCGTCTTTCACCGGGGACCCGACAGAGACTGCATCGACAGCAAACCAACCAACAGCTACACGAGCAGCTTGTGCAAAAGTTGCAACAACTGCAGTTGCCTGATCTTGGTAGAGATGCCCGGCGTCAGGACTGGGCTGACGATGTGACCTCGTTGCCGTCAACACCGGGTAAGTACCCGAGTTTATTTCGACGGGGAATACTCGAGAAAACGTCCACTGCTTCGACGACGACAACAGTGGAAGAAGAAGAGGAGGAAGAAGAAGCTGAGGCAGATGATTTTGATTGCGGGTGGACGTATGAGATAGAAAGCGAAGAAGAAGAAGAAGAAGAAGAAGAAGAAGAAGAAGAAGAAGGTGAAAACAGCGCAGAAGAAGAAGAAAGGATAGAAGTCGCGGAAGGACACACAGACGGAGAAGAAAAGGGAGAGAAAGAAGACGAAAAGGTGAAAGAGAGGACAAAGAAAATAATGGAAAGGGAAAGCGGGAATTACAAGTTAATTTGGAAAGAGGAAGAAGAAACGGAAGAATGGACAAAAGAAGGAAAACCAGATGTAGAAAAAACCGAACAGGGAGATTCCTGGGGAAAAATAGAGAAGGAAGAAAAGACGTCAGATATTACGGATTCTTTAAAAATGGCAAATGGTATAACAAAAGTAAGGGAGGAACGAAACAGGGAACGGGAAAGAGAACAAAAGATGACGAAAACTACTGCACTGATTAGTTCGGGCGGCGCTAACGAAGCAACAAGAGATTTTGGGGTCGATGAAGGATTTTACACTGAGAAAAAGAGGAAGAAAAACGGCTGCAGCATCGACAAGTTGCTTCTAGATGACGACATGGAAAAAGTAAAGGAAGAAAGAAAAATGCAGGAAGAACATAATAGAATAATGGAGCTGGAACAAAATCCCTCCTCAAAAGAAACAGGTCCTCAAGAGTTTGATGCAGCTGAGAATCGCTCCAGGGAACTTCAAGATAACGAAAAATGGAATAGGAAAGGCCCTTCTAGTGATAGAAAAGCGAAGGGAAACGGAGATGCAGAAAAAGAGACACTTGCAGGAAATATTGTCATTGGTATCGACGAAGGCTTTTACATTGAGAAGAAGAAGAAAAAACAGAAAGCGGACTTAGCTTATAGCATGGAAACAGAAGAAGAGGTTCTCTTTTTGGAGGAAGGTACCGATGATACAGATAAAGACCACACGGGAGGAAAACACCGGCTTAAAACCTCGCCTCCATTTTTCAACGGTAAAGATACGCCACCCGTGGACAGGAAAAAAATGACCGACGAAGAAGGAGCAGAAAAGAAGAAGAGGTCTTCGTCATTTTCCAAAAAGGGCCGAGAGCGAACAGCGAGTTACAGCGGTAACAAAGATGGCGTATACATCGAAAAGAAAAAGTTCTATGGTTATAGCATGGAAACCGAGGAAGAGGTCTTCTATCTTGAAACAGATGACGACAATGACGAGGAACTTTGTATGGAGGATGACAACCAGGACTTTCGTGCAAGCACGCAAAATGGTGCCCAGGCATCATCCACAACGTCTATTACCACAATTATTGCCGCCCCTCCATCTTCTACAAGACTGCGGCGCCATGCGTCTCCACTGAAACTTGTTTTTAAGGATGACGCGTTCGCCGATTTGAATAACAGTAATAATAATGTTGACAATATGCGAAATCTTAATGTGGCTGTTGTGAATAGCTCGCATCTGGCAAGTGAGCTGAGGCAAAGAGCCAGTGTTGATTTTGAGGTGTCTCCTGCCAGCGCCCCGGCTGGTTACGATCAGGACAGACGTTTCTTTACCTATGAGGAACAGACGGAAAGACGTTTCTCAACCTTTGGCAGATCTGAAAACATTGCAACTTCAGGCAACAATCTTCAAGCGCCAGTAGTGAATAAACCACAACTTTCTCCCACCCCAAAGTTAAGTGGGTCTGGAAAAGGACAGATAGATGCTCCAATGACCCTAGCTGTTCCCAGAAAGAAATTTACAAAATTACTTCCCTCAAATATAGTGCTACCGACGACTCTGGCCCAAACCCGATTACAGGGAATTCCAACACCACCCGCATCACCTGGGTTGCTTCCCCCACCCCCTTCAGCCCTACGTACCCCACCGTTATCAGAATCCCCAATTTCGAGGAGAAGACCTAGTCGTGTGGACCAGCCAGTAAAAACGTCAAACTTAACAAGTGACTCTTCAGAATCAAGGCACCAGGCAGAGATTCAAAGTACCAAGCAAGACTCTGAGACTAAATCCGGTTCTGGAACTGATATGAAAACAGATGGTCAGATGGAACACCAAGCATATTTGGTCAAAAGTCCGTTAAGAAGACCTAACGTTGGATTAGGGCAAGGGGTCACATGTCCTTTGCCATTAACCTTGCCTCAGCAGTTTTGGGGACAAGGAGTTTCAGGTAACTTCCAATCGGTAGCAGGTTCACCCTTGATGATGTTTGTACCCTCCCTGCCGGCTCCTCTCCAGCCGCATTCTCGAATATATCCTACGGCGAGTCAACCGTCATCGGCAGCGCCGTATTCAGAGAAACCCGAAGTCCAGCAAACAAATCCCACGCAGAAACAAAAGTCAAGAAAGGAGAGCGAAAAGAAAACGAAGATGAAAAGTCCGCAAGGAACCCCCGTACATATCCCAGCAACCGACACCAAAACTTTCTCTCATCTTGCAACTTCGCCCGGGTTCTTTCTGGCGCCAACGTCGGTAGCGGCAGCAGCAGCTGTGACAGCAGCGGCCGTCGCGACGGCAGCGGCGGCCCCACAGGTGTCACAAACGCTAATAAGCTCCCTAGTAGCAAGTGTGAACACGAAGAAAGGTACTGGTGGGTTCGGTGCGAAAGCAGAAGCTGGAGAATTTCGGGTAGGTGTCAGCGGTAAGGGAGACGGGTGTACACGCCAAACGGAACAAACGCTTCAGAAACAAAAGCTTCTAATTTCAAAGAAACCTACGGTGGGGACTGGAGAGACCGAGGAAGCAGTTGTTGGTGCAGTGGGGACCTCTCATACAAAAATAACCACGACGACGAAATCTTCTATCTTTGGAGAAACAATTACGAAAGGAAATGGAATCAAAAGCACCCATCTAAGCTGCAGTATCACACAAGAACCCCCACTGTTAGCCACAAAGGCTCAGGAAACTGTCTCTTCCTCTAACTTAGCGGCCCCACATATCCACGTTATTCCCCATCCGCATCTCTATCACAATCCTTACGTGACATCGTCAACGGTCGCTTCACTTTTCCCGCGCGCTTTCTCGACAACTCAAACGACTGCACTGCAAACAGCAGCGCCATTCTCACTCTATAACTCCGATTCACTTCGCTCTGTCACTGCAGGGACGACAGGTAAGAACGTGGAAACAACAGTGCCAGCAACAACAACAACAATGACACCTTCGTCGTCTTCAAACATTCCAACCCGGCCAGATGCAATAACCACAACCACCACCACAACAATCACAACCCCCGCAACAAAGGCAGAAGTATCAGTTTTAGCGTCGTCACTCGACGTAAATCACCTTAATCAACGCAGTATTGGCGGTGGCGGCGGTTACGCCGATTTCCGGTCTACAGGTGCGCGCACAGGTGCCAGCAACACTAACAGTCGTGGTAGCATAGTCAGTGAAGCAAATACTACTGTTACCAATAAAAGCAGTGAGGCGTACGGCTGTGTTACACACAGTAGTATAAGTAGTAGTAGTAGCAATAGAAGCACCATCGGTAATGCTGGTCAGAATAACGGCTCTCAAAATCAACGTGTGGCTGATGTGAGCGTCAAGACCCAAATACAACAATCTGCTCCCACTTTTGTCGGCGGCGGAGTCCGTACAGAGATTTGCGTTAACGGTAACTCTAAAGAAACTGGGAGTGTTTGTGCTGACCGCACAACTATATGTGACTCAAACAAGAGAAATGGTAGCATTGATAGAAGCGGTAGTAACATTGGTGATCGTGCCGAGAGTAATGGAGAGGGAGGAGCAAACGTAGAAGGATACTTTGTTAGAGAGGGTGGAGATGGAGAGCAAAGCGGTGAGCAGGAGAGTCAGAAGCAGGCAGTTGTGATCGAAGCATGTAGTCAGCCGCCCATCAAGACTCAATCGAATCTTTCCCTCGCTCAACACTACAATAACAACGGTAACAATAACAAGAATTCGGATATCAGGAATCGTAGCAGCAGCAGCAGCAGCAGCAGTACAAGCAGTGATGGGAACGATGATAACGTTTGCAGTGCTAGCAACCGAAGGAAAGAGGATGAGCAAGGCGACCGAAAGAACAGTTTACCCTGTCCCTTGTCGGTGTCGCTGAAGGAGCCAAACGGGAAACAGAAGGACAGGGATCTAGAACGTGGCGCTAAGAGCCAGATAGGGGCGGACGCCTGGTTCACGCTGTGCGACAATGCGGCGGGCGCTGCCAGCCGAGGCCCGACTCAAATCGAAGTCGACTCAAATGCCGCGAAGTTTGAGCCAAGGAGAACGCAAAGACAAAAGTCGCGGACAATACCACCGCCTCATCAAGCCTGGCGCTTCTTGAGGAAGACCAAGCGGGTAGATAATGATCAAGAGAGCCTAGCTCATACCTGTACACCGAAGGCAATCCGTTTTGGTGTAAACACTGCGGTCACCCCAGGTGCAGTTGGCGCCACGCGCACACTGGAACTAACGGAAAATCTACCAGAGGAAAGCGAAGAAGCGGAGGAAGAAGATAACAACGCCGAAGCTGAACAAGATACCCCGGGTGGATGGTCCGCTTATCAACAGCAGTTACTACAAGACCATCACTATCTCTTATTCCAACAGAAACTGACCGACCAACAAAATCAAGGACAGAACACCTACGACCAGTACCCGTACCCGTTTTATATAAGCCCTTACCAAGCCCTGCTCCAGTCTCCGTATATCTACCCGTTTTACCCGGATCAGGAATGTCTGTGTCAGTGTGGTCATCCTCATCACGGCCAGGCAGAAGACAGGTGTCGGCAAAGAGTGGGTCAATTTGAGTCTCACTTGCAGTACGAACCTCATTTATTTAAGCCGCGGATTAACAGCGATCAGGAAATCAGAGCACTGCCGGGTTTACCCACGGCAGAGGCCGGGCCGGTATCAAACACGGACCCTTGCTGTACTCACTTGTCTGCTGCCGCCGGCCCGGACCTTTTTTCGCCCGTTGCTCCGATTTCAACTATTGCAGCTTCGAATTTCCCGTCACTAACGACCGGTTTACACCCGGTTTCCGCAGCCTCTTCCGCTTCCGGCCCCGAACCGGTTCCTGGTCCCTCGTACCTCAATCCTTCCGGTTCCGGTTTCGTTCCGATCAGATCGAGTGGCGGCAGTGTGTGTGGATTCGCACGTGGTCAGGCAATCGCTCAGGAAGGTCCAGGTTTAGAAGCTGGTGTCAGATTAGCTGCTGAAAACAGCGGCTCCGGCGAATTGAGGATACCCCGCAAGGGTGGAGGAGCCGATGGTTATACAGCCGTGTCGACCCAGGAGAGCATGACGATGTCTACGGGTCGGCGTCCCCTGAGACGCTCGCGGGCAGTGACGCCCCCTTTAAATTTTCATAATCGAAGGGATCGATCATTTGGATTTTTATCATTTCGGCTTGGAGGAGGAGGACAAAAAAACTTAAGGTAAGTTTTACTTACTTTTTTAAAAAGTTGATTTTCGAGAAGACTTGTGTGCCTTGTGTGCCTTTGAAAAGCCTGCATAACTATTTAACATACAAAATAGGTTTTTATAAACAAACACACACACACACATATATATATCTCAGAAATATCGATCTATCTAGTTCACCTAATATATATATATACACACAAATT
>VCCN01001601.1:1509333-1519483 GCA_006491835.1 Architeuthis dux
TCTCCCTCAACAACTCTTTCCCTCACGGCGACCAGTAGAAGAAGAGAAGTTCGATCGCCCGTTATGCTACACAAATATATCAACACTTTGATTCAATGTAATGATTACAGATATGTCTTGATTCCGCGAACGGAGCTTCGAGAGGGTTTTCCACGCCTTTTCAGCTCCTAAGTTGGCGGGGCATGTACCTGATTAGCCTTTGAAGGTGAAGTGCGACGTGTCACAGATATAGTGACACAGTAAATACTAAAAGCATATATAGGAAGTAAGCAGATGCCACACAGAGTTATCCACCTGAATCCTAAATCCTTTCTATTTCTTTTGATTTCTATATTTACATCCAAGCTCGATTAAGTTCATTTATTTCCCACGAGTTATTGATCAGTTAGCTGTCTCTTATCAAAGACGAAGAAGTCTTATTAACTCTTTTCAGAGATCCACCTCATTGTTCCTATATTCTTGAACATCTGTAATCACCTCGTTTGCGGTGTTTCTATGTTGTATTCCTATTTTTCTTTCAATCTTATAACGAGGTTCAAGGATACTAGTACCAGATATGGTGACGGGCATGTATACATCGGTCTTAAATTGTGTCGGGTCACGAATCCAATCTAATGTCTAGAACTTAAGTCAAAAAATGTCTGGAACAATCATGTTTTTTAAGCGGTACACTGATACAGAAACCTCTGTCACCAGAGTGAGTCGGGAAATCATGGTTAGTTTACTTGTAAGAATGCCATGGGGAAGTGGTTAGCGGAAGTGGGGTACTGCGTTTTCAGCTGGTCGATGTAATCACAAAAACACTAGGATCGCAAATAATGGGTGAGTCCTGACACTGAGACTTCCATGACCAATTAGAATAGCCTGCCAGTCTAAACTGAAACATACTTTTTCTTTATATAAAAATAATTATCTGTAATTATGTATTTCAAAATTTGAGGGCTCATGCTGGGAACATACATACTGAAACAAGACTTCAAGGCGTCATTTTCCCGGTTCTTAAAATCCGTTCGATTCATCTCGCCGCTCTTCGGTGGAAATGACACTAATTACTACAAGCCTGGCTGCTTCAGGGTCAAACTCCACTCCTACTTCTATTCCGACTGAAGATGATTACTGAAACTTTTGTATTGTATATATAATAAATAAATTCTTAGGTATATAACACTTGTCAGCTTATCTCAGTTGGTAACAGATCCATCTTCAAATCACAGTAGAGAAATGTTAATTTTATATATAGGTTTGGTTTAACGTGACGTGATAAACACAAGAGTTTACTCCCCTAAATTTGATGAGGATTGTGCTTGTTGTTCTTGTTACGGAGGAAAATAAAGTTAACTCCAACTTGGATTGGAGTTTGACACACACACACACACACACACACACACACACACACACCTGGCTGTCACCAAAGGAGATTTTGTTAAGAGTTGGATTTTTTAATTTTATTAGAAGGGCTTCCATTATGGCGAGTCTTTTTTACAGCGGATGTGTTTTATAATGCGTGTGTTGTTAACTAGGATTTGGGGTATGGGAATGTGAAAGGGTGTGTGTTTGTTTAAATGATTAATTTAATTCTTGACCTGTTTAAGAGATTTTAGGTTAAAAACTGAAAACGTTGGTGTTTATTAATCATTTTCCCCAAATATTTAGTTTGTTTGTGCAAAGAATGACTACAGCTGTCGCGGAAATGATGGAGTAGCAGTAAAATCAGTAAATAGCGGTAAGATAAACTGAAACTTTACCTACGTATACCGGGTTCAAATACAGTCTATGACAAAATACAACTGTTGTTATGAGGTTCATTTTTACCTACCGACAGACTTTGCTGTATCATTACAGGGTTGGTGAGAATTAAGTCCCAATTAGAAATGAATGGCCTGCATATAGCCCTGAACTTACTCTCTGTGACTTCTTCTTGTGGGGGTGGGTGCACCGCACCAAACCACAAACTTTGGATCGACTGGAGAAGCGCATTTGACATGTTATGACCAACATACTGCCGAACTTCCTTCAAAGGTCTATCAAAGCCATACCGAAACTGGTGGACACCGCCGGTGCCTACGTTAAATCTTAACAGAGCAGACAAATCCTACCATTGTACGGTCCAAAGTAAAGCTAGTTTGACTACAATCGCCCAATACATAATAAAGCTATTAACAATTTCCAATAGGGAGTTTATTTTAACCCACCCTGTAGATATGTTATAACTGAAGTTAATGAAAGTTGTGAGGTACAGGTTCCCTCTGCTATCAGAAAGTTGGGCCTTCTTATGAAAACCTTCGTAAGCCAAATGGCGTAAAGTGAAGAGGCATTCCCAGACCCCCCAAATCACCTTTTTACAATAAGCGTAACCCCCTTACGAGCTCTCTTGGGCTTCTCTGGTACCTTAGGTCAAATCTTGCCAACGGATGCACAAAATAAATCGAGATAAAGCACAGTTGCTCATAGACACAGTTCAAAGCATTGGCAGCTTGAGTTCTTTCGTAAAACCGAAGTAGCGTAAAGCGAATTTTCGTAAAGCGGGGGATACCTGCATTTGTTTTTATAAATCCAACTCGTGAGAAAACGATTTACGTAAACAGCTAAAACGGACAATCACCGGCTTTTGTCAAAGCTGAAAAGTGGAAGTAGCAGATTTTTTTACAGTTACAAGTTAGTTATGGGAGAGTGGTTTACCAGAGTGTTAACTCACCCACTATCTTCTCGTGTAATGCCAGCGACGCGACACTTTTGCCAAGATATCTGGCGATGGGACAGAATGAAGGGATGTGGATCCATACCTTTCCCAAGGTTATTAGTGATAAGTGAACTCAAGCAGCTTCAGTCGGGATTCGATCTCGGTTTGCCTAAACCGTTGTCCGTGCCGATAACCGTTACGCCACCTAGCATTTTATAACATCGATCATGAAGATGAGAGTTGTAGTTGTGATGTTCTACATTGATTTTATTTAATGAATGCTGCAAACGTGTCCATGCATTCTCATGATAACCAATATCTTAATTTTGTTTCTTTTAGTCTTCCTTTTTTCCCCAACTACTTTTACTCCTACTATGGTAATTTTAAACAACATTAATAATCCTTTCTTATTCTCATTCTGACCCCAAGCGGTATCTGCAAGATCTCGTGTGCGCCTCCCAAATAATATCTTTGAAGAGTTTTTCAAAACTCGATACAATTATAAGGGATAAATTGGTTGCTTTTAACAGTAAAGTTGTCGTGCCTTCCCGGTTTCTTTCTTTGGGTTGAGAGGAAACTGCAAGTTTTGCGTGAGAACAAATATTGATATTTTATGCTTTATTTGTGCGTGAAAATGAGTTTTCTTTCAATATGCACATGCATGCTATCTGTTATTCCTGCGATCATTGGGAGGGCATCTGCGTCGAACTTTTAGAAAATATCGATATTTATTAATCTTGGCTTAGAACGATACAAGACCAAACGTGTAGCTCTAATTAACTACCGCAGTAAGGATCTACGAGTCTAGTTTTCTAATAACTACAGGAAGGCGAGGCACCCAAGTAATAATATTATGTTCTATTGGCTTGCCTATTGGGAATTATTTAAGCTTATCTTAATCTTGCTCAAGTATGTGGGGATCGAACACATTACACTATCAATGGTCTGGGAGACTAACTTCCTACCCAGTATCTGTTCTTCGAAACCGCCCTGGCATCGAAGTTCAGAGAACCACGGCCCTTCGAGGGTCCTTGTGGCATGCTCTGGTATCGTCCTGGGAGAAGTTGCACAGGTTATCTTGGCCAGCTGGTCGGGAGGCGATCATCATTAGCATGATCAGGGTTCGTCCTGAGAAGCTTTTGGGATCTCCCCCCTCCTCTTTATCCCGGTCCTCGTGGCATGTCTCAGTGACAGGGATTTGGAATTCTTCCCCCTCAAGTCTCTAGTTACAGGGACATGGGATCCCCCCTCCTCCTGCCCCCTACTGAATTCGGCACTAAATGACCCACCAAGGGTCGATGTGCCCTTAAACAAAACAACCAGTCAATCAATAACTTCCTATCCATTACCCGACAAGAGGCGACTAAATTTACTAAATTCAATCCTGCCCAAGATTACAATAGTAGATCACGTAAACTGCTTTGTTAAATCTGATTCACTCTTAGCGGAATCTCGAATTCTGAAATTTCGTGACGATGTCTTCACTTTCAGAAAATTCGAAAAGCGTTTCATCTTCAGCCCCATCCGGAGCATTACTTATACGACACTTTGTAAAAGATTTGACGATAATCTCTTTTTTTATATCCCATTTATTTGTATCCCATGATGCTTCAAGTTCATTCTCCAAGTGCTATAAGAACACGAGCAGCCTCAGCCGAAATCGGAACGCTACATGCCACTTCAATGAACCTTATACAAACTCTTTTTAGTGACTACTATCGTGACATTTCAGTGATAAGATCACGGCCAAAATGACTGACGATGCAAAGAGAGATGGATTCACGTTGCGAACGTGACATAAGCAGTCTCAACAGGAATTCAAGCTCGGCGCGCTGATTACATTTGCGTTAATGATACCTCTCAAGGTAAATAAGTTCAATACATACTTTTAAGTATTTACTAAGCTTAACGTAGTCTGGCATTAGGCCAAATATTGGAAATGGGGGTATGGAGATTGTTTAGCGCCAATATCTCAAAGGGAGAAACTACATCAGTACCTGGGTTTGAACAGCGACCAATGTTACCAGTGGGAAATATACAAGTGTCTGACATGTCAGGCACGCCTAATGGCTTTAAATTGTATTTTTGCATCAATATCTTTGTGCATGACTGTCAGCCTTTTTGTCGTTTATTTCGAAGGTTAAGAATTTAACATTTGTGTTATGGGAAATATTACACGCAAGGTGTCGTGCTGGTTACATTCGTTAATAATTATGCGGAATATATATATATATATACATATATATTTGATTTTGTGTGTATGTGTGCGTGTATGAGAGAGAGAAGATAGATATAATACAAGACGGTATTCTAATTATCTCATTTCATGATATACACAACGCTGGAATTTTAATTTGGAAAAAAAAACACTTCCATTTCTTCTTAAATGTCTTGAGTGAAAAATATCACTACATCTTCATTATTTGGAACAAATTGATTTTGTTGAATTGTGTGAAAAGTAATAAGAAATGAAAACTGGTTTATTTTGAAATGTGTCTTCAGATGTGAGAAGAGACGTTATTAAAAAGATCCAATATAGTACTGAAATTAATATTTCACATTGTCGATTTGATAACAGATTTTGGTTTGCATATTATAACATAGTCTCGACAACGTTTCGGTATTATGACAAGGATTATTTAACAGAGAGGTTTAATAGTGGGCCAAATTACATACATACATGTCAATGTCCAACATTCAGAGTTTCACGATCGAAGCATAATAGGTAGGAGAATATCTTTGTTCCAATACACTTTTTATTCACTGTTAATGTATTTACTTATTGATAAGAAGATGAACGACATGCAAACATCACAAAAAGAATTAGGTTGTTCAGAAATTTAAAAGAAAAGCAATGGAAGACATCTTTGATCAGATTAGGTTCAATGTTATTGAGGCATACGGCGGAACAATGTCATTTATATCTGTACTGTAAAGATCAGTGTTACTGGAGTTAACTAATTCTCAAAAAGCTCGTGTCATTGTCAAATTATGACTTCTTATCTGGACGTTCATGATCTTTAAGACTCTAATATTCTTGCTGGAACCTTTGGAACCAATGCAGGAACATATCCTTGGTTGGTGTTTTGTGTAGTTTCAGTAGCTTTCCGTCTAAGTTTGACCGCTGAATGATAGATTATAGAAAGTCTGTTTGTCCATGGGTTAAATAACTCCAACCTGTAAAGAATAGATGATTAGAAAATTAAAACTTGTAAATAAAAATACACTATAATTATTTACTAAGCTTAGTTTAGTTTTAGCACAAGACCACAGGTATCGAAATCAATAGTCATAATCTGTGAGAACATTACACCACGACTAGGCACACAATATTCAATAAAATTATATTCAAGACACTATTTATAGTAAGCCGTACTATTTTGGGGAGGTGGGCGGTATAAATGTCAATGTGAAAAAAAGCCATTACTTTATGGATAACCGAATATACAGTGCACCACAAAACTCTAAACTCAAAGGCGAAGATTTCCAATTAATTCATTGTTCTAATCTTTTTAAAATCATACGTGCATTTGGCATGATCGTAAGTTATACACATAAAAAAAAGGTTAAAATTAACTATTTAAATCAGAGATATCAACCGGTTAATTAACAAGTTCCACAGAACTTTAAACTCATAGCTGATTTCATTGTTTTATTGGGGATTTTATTGTTTTTTTGTAGAAAAATGTTATTGTTAATACTTTGTTGCATTACCATTACTGTTAATTACTTGAAAACTCCAATCTGTCAGGTTTTGAACCAACCGATAGAGAAATTCATCAGGCACTTCATTCGAAGCTGCTAAGATGGCGGTTCTGAGTTCCATAATTGACAGATCGCATTACTTACTTAAAATTATACACGAAACGGGGGTGGGGGAGAAGGATGGTTCAAGATAAGGGGGCCCCATATTGCTAATAGCCTAGGGGCCCTGGTATAGGTTAATCAGGCCCTGCCGCCACTATGACCATACAAGAATCAGGGGTTTATATAATGGGTTGGGACACACAATCCATGAAAATATGTTTGGCTAATTCTTTAACTGTACTATGCTGATTTGTCCAACTTGGAAAGACTTATGCCTCTCCAGAGAAGGAGTGAACGCTACATAAGGCATGAAATTGCCTCAAACCTTCAAAAACCTTTTTTAAAAACCATCCCCATACGTTATCATTGATATTGAAGTCCGGGCTATTGGTTGAGCAGACCAAAACGTCTAACCCTTGCTCTTGGGGAAATCGTTGCATGACTCTTCCAGCAAGAATAGGAGCATTATCGAAACATGAACTGCTGACCGTCGATCCGAACACCTTCAGATACTAAATTCGCATTTCTAAGCATATCCACATATCCTGTTGTGTTTAGCCGCCTATCAACGAACTGGAGTGTCATCTGCCAAACATATCTTACAGAAACTCAAACCATGAGCCCACTACCTACACTAGTACACTTTGAAAGGGTTTCCTTTGCCAATCGTTGGTCATACCAGTAATACTGGAGGCCATCGGAGCCTTCAAGGTTGAATCTCTTCTCGTCTATTAAGATGACCCTCATTTCTCATCCCACGTCTGATTATGTCTAGCAGATTCCAGTCTGCGTTGTTTGTGGACAATTTCCAGAGCTGGACGCTGCAATGTTTTTCTATGCCTGAATCCGGACTTCTTAATTGTTCGTCTGATGTTCTCTTTGTGAACTTGAACCCCTGTCTCTGCCTTCAGACGAGCCGTTGATTGGTAATTTGCTGCAGCGCTCAGATAACTGCCCTCTCATCACGATTGGGAATCTTTTGGGGTCTAATACCTCTGTAATACCTCTAAGTAGTACAGAGGTATTACAGATGTATTATACCTCTGTAATACCTCTAATACCTCTGTTCTTAGCTCCATAACTTTCTGGATCGCACAAAAAAGAAATTCACAACTATCTTACTTCAATTAATTCGCTCACCTATTGCACGTTGTGATACCTCCTGATATTGAAGTTCCACAATCTTACCATGTTCGAAATCGGACAGCTTTGGTCTATTTCCCATACTGAGTAGACTTGACACCGTTTTTAACAACAACAGAAATTGAACTTTGAACTTTTTATATCACGTCAATTGTCGTTGAGTTTAAAGTTTAGTTGTAATGAAAATCTTCAATGATTAAAATTCCGTTGGAATCACTCAAATCATGACCACTGATCAACTATTTACTAATGTGTTTGTAAATGACCAACCTAGAAAATCACAAACAGTAATGAATTTATTCCAGGCAAATAATGAATTTTTTTCAAAATTTCCACTTTAGTTTAAAGTTTTGTGGTGAACTGTATAAATACAGTCACAACACTGAATAAATAATAAGTTGCCTTGATTTATATTCTGCTAAAATTTGCCACTCGTTCTTGAGATAGACACCTACTGAGATGTTTATATCACGATATCATAGGAACACTTAGACGCGCAGAAACTGCAGCAAAGGAAGTCACTACAGCATATGCAATACACTGACACGCACTTCTTCAAGGGTCTTCAGGTCCTAACAGCAGGCGTTTAATGTTGCAAATTTAAAACTTTTAAATATCGAATCTCCATGGGTAGCAAGCGAAATATAACATCGAAAGACCATTAGACGTGAAAAACCCCCAAGACATGAAGTGACAGGTTGGAGCATGCGCAGAGTGAATGATGGAAACATTATATATATGTATATTGTGAAGCAGACAAGAAGAAAGGGAAAGAGAAAAAGAAAGAATGTAGAAAAACAAAGAAGGAAGACAGCATAAAAAAAGAACCTAACATAAAAGAGAGACGGGAAGAAAGATAGGTGGGAAGAACGGGAAAAGGGAAGAAATGAGACGGAAACAGACGAGAAAATTGAAAAAGTCTGGAGAGGTTTTTAAAGAAAAGGTTTAATAGAACGTGGGTGACAAAAAAAAATAAAGCATGAAAACAGAAAAGAATTATGAAAATAAATAAAAGAAAGAACGATTCAAAAGGTAGATAATCATGGAGAATGAGGGGGAGTAAGAAAATATGAATGAAAGGAAGAGAGAAACAAATCAATTATTAAACAAAATAAAGAAAGAAAAAAGGCCAGGAAAAAAAAGGAAAAAAGCAAATAAAGAACGAAAGATAGATAAACTGACAAAGATTAGAACATGTTATTTTAGTGTGAAAAAAAGTATACAATTTGTATAAAAAGTATACAATTTGTATAAAAAGTATACAATTTGTATAAAAAGTATACAAGTTGTATATAGAAGCACACATCATAACAATCATATTTACACAATATCTAGGGCCTTTGCAGTGGTGTAATAAACATCATAATTATTCTTAAAATCATTTGCATCTGTTGATAGCACTACATATTCCAGTAATCTATTCCAAAGTCCCATCACTCTATTGCTAAAAAAAACAATATGTGTGGCATCTCAATCCCTTGTACCCCCTTCTAGTAAAAAGTACATCAGGGTTTACTACTTCTAAACCACGCATAATCTTAAACATTTCTATTAAGTCTCCCCGATCTCTCCCATTTTCTAACGATGTTAACCCTAACACTTTTAGCCTATCCTCATAACTCAAATCTTTAATTCCGGTTCGTTTCTGGACTATTTCCGGCTCGTTTCTGGACTATTTCTAAAAGATTTGTATCTCTCTCCAATTATGGTGACCAGGCCTGTGCACAAGACTCAAGGTGTGGACGGACATACGTCTTATATAGTATAAGGAACGAGTCTTTGTCTATAATTGAAAAGCTAAGCTTAATCGGTCCTAGTAACCTGTTCGCCTTAGCAGCAGCACTGGCAATATACCTGGAGAATGATAGTTTATTAGTTACTATGATACCAAGATCCTTTTCATCATTTACAATATCTAGAATATTGGAACAAAGAAAGATGGCGGAAAAGAAACGAAGTACAAATAAAACTAATGGAATAAAAAAAGAAACAGACAAACAGCGAAGGTAAAACGAAAGAACGATAGAATAAATGAATGAAAAGGCAAAGAAAAACAAACAAGACACAAAGAAGCAAAGACTGAAAGTAAGAAAGAATGAATGAAAAAGCAAAGAAACAAACAAAGGATGGAGAAAAGAAACGTGGAAGGAAAGAAAGAAAAGGGAAACAGAATGAAAGAAAGAAAGGTTAAAATAGAAAGAAACAAGCAAGCAAAGACTGGAAGAAAGAAAGGATGAAAGAAACAAAGGAAAAAAGAAAAGGGAATCAAAAGAAGGAAAGAAAGGAAAAAATCAAAGAACGAATTTGAACAAAAACAAGCAAAGAAAGAAAGAAAGAAAGAAAGAAGCAAGATAGGGATAATGTGAAAACAAAGAAAGAAAACAGGAAAGAAAATAATGAACTAGCAATTGAAAGGAAGGAAGGGCAAAAGAAATACACGGAGGAAAAATGAATAAATAAATGAAAGAAAGAAAGTCGATCTCGACATACGCGAAAACCACTGGAATGAGAAACTCCGTT
>VCCN01001601.1:1522412-1532692 GCA_006491835.1 Architeuthis dux
ACAGGAATAATCTTTACTAAAAGTATCTTTTTTTGTAACAAAGTATAAACAGGGTTTCAGTTCAAACATTTAATACATCACAATAAAGTATCACATTATCCTCTCTGGGATAAGGTGTTTATAATAGATAAAAAGTACATCGCTGTAGAATAAGAAAATTGAAAAAGGCAGCGAAACTATCCTGTCCGAGAGATAAGTCAGACCATTATGAATTTCAGAGCGGTGTAGCTTTCTTTACTCTAGAATTGGAGTGCATTCCCCCGTGTATAATAATGCGGAGAATGGTATCGTCAGTGTGGCTCATGTTGCTGGGAATGGGCCGATCTGGCCAGTATATTTGCAACCATACTTTTCTGTTCACTTTTTTTTTCTGTAGAAAAGAGACCCCTCACCTTACGGATTGAGACCTGAAAAAGGCTGTGCAGTCAGGGCTGGATTTATAAGGGGGTGAAAGGAGCAATTGTCCCAGGGCCCCTCTATACAAAAAAATAATAATTAAAAAATGTTTTTTATTAAGAAATACATTTATAATTACTGCTTGGGATTCATTTTGGAATTCATTTCATTATATTGCCTTCAATTGCTTTAAATAAATTAATAACATTATTGCTTGTAAATCGGGCCTAAGTAATTGGAGTATGGGAATACTAAAAACATTGTAGTTTGTTCTGGCATGTATTTACATGTATACATGTTTTTACATGCATTTACATGTATTTACATGTATACATGTTTTTACTTCAGATATATAACTCATTTAACCTTCCTATATGTATGTCTTGTCAGTTCCAATTACATGCAATAAACGGACTTTGATGTGTAATTATAACTTACAAGTTATTTACAGAACCTGAAGTGCCCGGGTCCCCAAGGTCTAAATCCGGCCCTGTGTACAGTGGATTACTGTGCTACCAACATACAACAGCACAAAGAATGTCCTAGCAACTCTTGGAAAACAAAATAGTACATATTTCTTTAGAAAAAAAAGGTTCTTCCAAAAACCTCGCCTACTGAATATTATACTTGTCTAATGGACGATTGTATCCTTTTTAAGCAATGCCTACTTTGAACGAAAGTAATTTTCAATGTAACATTTTCTCGTCACTCGTTCATCCCCAGCACTAATTGATGCTAATGGCTCCCTTTCTTGATAGGAGATACTAGTGCCATCTTGCGTTGTGATTTTAAACTTCTTAATGTTGTTTTTGTGTTTAGTTTTGGGGAAAAGAACTAGGTCGAGCCACTATTATTGCTATGGTGACCAACTTTTAGTTACCGTGGGAGGGGCAAAAGAACGCCAGAATATATTATTAGAAAAGGCATTGTTAAAACATTGGTTACCATTATTATGTAGCATGCGCATCGTTAGGGCTTCTCTGGACAGTTGCATATTTAGTTGCTTGATCTAATTTAGTTGTATCTTACCATGAGCACATTTCTTCGGCTTTTCTTTTCCTTTTTCTTTCTTAAAACTGTTTTCTTTTTTTTCCTTTTTTATTTGTGAAAAGTACTTTCTGTCTTTCTTTCTCATCATTTCCGTGTTTGTACCATAAACTAGAAGTACGGCGAACTATTTTCTCTGGAGCGCATTAATTTATTTAATTGGGAATCGCACAAAACAGGAACAGCAATGCGCGTGCTTGCATATGCTCACACAATTACATATCCAATAATTCCAATTTGCTCTATTTGCGCGCACACACGATAGTGCAGAAGATGAAATTCACAGGGCGTCCACATAGTCACGTTCAAGACACGAAGATACATTTTACCAAAATGGACGCACACACACACATACAAACTCCCACACACAGACATACTCACACACATACATATACACACACACACACACACACACACACACACACACACGTGCAAATGAACAAAAAAGACAAGAAATGTACGCGTGCAAACAGGTTTATCGTTAGGGTCGTGGATCATGTACTAAGAAAGGTTATTGAATTTAGGAATAAGTTCGAAACTACCTACAGATTGACAACCTGAATATATCTTACATGCAAAAGCAGCAATATTGTATGTACTTCCAAAATATACAGTGGTCTTCAATCAAAATGTATTTAAGTAAAAAGATATTGAAATGGTTCTTCGGACGGTTGAACTCCTTCTTGTTATTTGTAAACACGACGTTTCGGCCGATCCATTCTTCGGCCCTCTTCAGGCGTAAAATCCGGGACCCCAAATTGGTGAACAACTGTGTTTACGTCATTCCTTGTAAATGTGGTATCATCTACACAGGGCCGCCCCCCTCAAGGTCAGACTTGATGAACACAAGAAGGCCGTAATCAGGGGCGAGATAGATAAATCGGCTATGGCCGACCACTTCTGGAGAGAGAACGGCGAGCATCCAGATTATCGACAGAGAACGTTGTTGGAAGAAGAGAAAAATCAAAGAGGCGGCTCACATCAAAATATCGACTAAATGCATTAGCCAGACAAGCGCGGATTTCAACCCGATGTGGCTTCAACTTCTCAACAAATCCAAACCCGACAGAACCATGGCCATGCGCTATAAGGGCTATCCTTTAAACATACTTTCTGTTTAACCCATCACACTCGGATGTTACACCTGAATAAGGCCGAAGAATGGATTGGCCGAAACGTCGTGTTTATAACGCAAATAACAAGAAGGAGTTCAACCGTCCGAAGAACCATTTCAATATTAATGACCCTTCTCAAAACTATAGAAAATATAAAAAGATATTGTATGAAAGAATGTTAAAGGTCTTCTTGTGAAGCATTCGTTACATGTCATATTCGCATAAAAATGGTTGGTGTGAGGTTCAATCAATCAATATCTTCGGCTCAGATAGGCTTCCTGCATTCTTATTTTATCACCTGCCATTGGACAGTTTAAAAGTTTACAAAAGCCTTAACCCTTTAATATTATAAAGACAGTGTATTTTCAGTTTTAAAACGGGAGTCGATCTATACGTGGTCAATAGTTTTGTCAGGCTGACAGCTATGCATGATGGGAAGGGGTACGAGAAATTCTAAGCTTTAGACAAAAAGCACGTCTTCTGTCTCGCTAGACAATAGAACTGAAGTGACCTCTCCAGGGTGCGAGCCTGTGTGAAGGATATGGATGCCGAGTTGACAGGACTCCCCCTCTCTCTCTCGGCCTTGCTGATGCAGTACAAAGGAAAGGAGAGTGTGATACGTTAGGAATCAGCTTGGCTGCAGGATCTGCCGGAAGGACGTCAAAGTTGACATCCAACCGCCTTAAGGGGAGGAGGGGGTTCCACTCCCTGCTTTGGAATCAGAGTTGTCCTTCTCAAAAACTGGTTTGCCTTCACATGGTTAGAGAGTCCTGTCTGTCCTACTAGTTTACCTATAGCTGGGGGGGGGCAGAGATGGATTCATGCCTTTCCCAAGAGAAATGTTAACATAAACAGGTTCGACCAGAGTTTGAACTCGACTTGCCGATTTCATTGTCCCTGTCGCTAACCGCTATGCCATACGCACCTAGACAACAAAGATTCACCAATTCCCCGAAAAATGTTTTATATAGTACACGGTGCTAAACAAAAGACCTTGTTGTCCCCGGCGGACAAAAATGCTGGAGACTATCTTTCGATATGTGTGTCTGTCGTCGTCGTATCCCTTTTCTTCGTTATTCCTTAATATATTTCAATGAAATTTTGTATGTAGGCCTGTGGAGAGATTCTACCTGGAGTTGTGGTGAGTTATGGCCGATCCGATTGTTTGTCTACATTTTATTAGCAAAAACGTTGTTTTAGTTTACGATTGGGAAATTAAATTTGGCTATAATGTTGACAAAACTCCAGGAATTGAAAAATGGTGAGTTACAGTGGATCCGATTGTTTGCTTGCATTTTATATGTAAATAACCATATGTCAATATGCAATATATATATATATATATATGTGGGGGGGGGGCTAGTAGAGGACCCTCTAGTGTAGTATCTGTTCTTCGAAAACGACATGGCCTCGAAGCTCGGAGAAACACAGCCCGTATGGGGTCCTGTGGCATGCTCGGATATCGTCCTGGGAGAAGTTGCGCAGGATATCTTGGTCAGCTGGTCGCGATCCCCATTAGCACAGGATCCGTCCTGAGGAGCTTTTGGACCCATTCGGTCCTCGTGTCCTTTGTCTCAGCGACAGGGATTTGGGATTCTCCCCCCTCAAGTCTCTAGTCACGGGGACATGGGATCCCCCCTCCCCCTACTGAATTCGGCACTAAATGACCCACCAAGGGTCGATGTGCCATTAAACAATCTTTAGCGGTATTTCACCTCGCTTGTCCAATGATTCCCTGCGTTCCAGGTTCTTGTAAAGTATGCAATTTTCATCACACGTCAAAATTTGTTTCAAAAACAGAACATTTTCCTCATGTAAAAGTGCACATCCAAGCGATAACATAACCATGCTTCTGCAAAGGATTTTCAACGCTTGATTTGGATATTTTGAGTATGCTGGCCATCTCCCGTTTTGTATAACGTTGATTGGCCTTAGGTGATGTCTTGATTTGATTGCTATCAACCTTAAATGGTCTATCTGACTGTGGAGCAATGTTCAGCGAAATATCTCAAGCACGAAACTTTGCAAACCACTTTTGACACGTACGATCTCCATGAACTGTAGAAATCTTTTTTGCGTTTTAGTCGCATATTTATCTTCCTTAAAATAAAATAATATGCCAAACATGTTGCTTATTTTCTTCCATATTCACTGTTATAATCAATAAACAAAAGTACGCCAAGTTTGACAATTAAAAAAATGCACGCTGATATGACAGCTATCAAAATAGAATTAAAAGCGATTCTTTTGAAAGGGGTTAGTTAAAACTAAACGCTCCTAAAGTCATCTAAGAACAAGAAACAACGAAATTCTCGGCCAATTCAATAGCTTATCGTGCATCAGAAAATGTATCGAGGATGTTAGTCTATTGAGTTTTTTTTTTAGTGTTGGTGATTTCTGCAGGATACGTTTGATGATCTTTCGATTGGTGTCAAAGAAAGAATCAAAGGGGGAATATAAAATGAGAAATGCCAAGATAGAGAAACGAAAAACGAAAAGTAAAGATGAAAATAGAAAGACAGAAACGAAAAGGACAAAAAAACGATATTGACTTGAAAGAAAGAATGAAACGATACGAAAAAACAAAAAGCCAAATAACAAATAAAACTGAAAAATATAGATAAAGAAAAAGAAAAACAAAAGATAGATAGATAGATACTGGAGAATCTGGCTCATAAAGGAGACTTGAATGAGGGAGTGGTTGAATCATAAAAATGAAAAATCTAAAGAAAGACAAACTAAAATAAGAAATATATAAAAATAAGAAATCGGCACACACAGTCAATAAAAGATCGAAAGGCTTTAATTCAAAAGAAATAACAAAAAAGAATTTAAAAAAACATGAAAAATGAACCAATAAGAAATAAATATTAAAGAAACGTAAAGAATCATGAAAAGAAATAAGTGTGTGTAAATATAAGTGTGTAAGTATCTATTTTTGTGTGAAGAAGTATTCATTAGTATGCATGTGGTATGTGTGTGAGTGTATCTGTTTATGTTTATGTGTATAAGTCAGTATGGATGCTTTGTGTGTATCTGTGAGTCTGAGTGTACCGCTTCGTGCAGGTCAATGTGTGCCTGCATGTATATCAGTGAGTGTGTCTGAGTGTACTGGTTTGTGTACATGTATGTTACGTGTGTTAGTGAGTATGTCTGTGAAAATGTGCGTTAGTATACGCGCGTGTCTGTGCGTGTTCATTTGTGTGTGTCTATGTGTGCTTATGTCAATGAATATGTTTTTGTTTTGTTTCATGGTGTATCTTTGTGTTTGTCTTTGTAGGTTCCTGTGTGTATCGTTTTTGTGTATCGGCGTGTGTCTGGTTTTGTGTGAGAGTCTATGTGAGTAGTGTGTGTTTCTTCTGGAGTGTCTCTATCTCTGTGAACGTGAGTATATGGGCGCATCTATGTGTGCATTTGTGTTCCTGTGTATCACTGCGTGTCTCTGGGTGTCTCTGGGTGTCTCTGGGTTTGTCTCTGGGTGTGCCTGGGTGTGCCTGGGTGTGCGTGGGTGTGTGTGTCTGTGTGCGTATGTGTCTGTGTCTGTGTCTATGCGTGTCAGTGAGAATGTGTGTGTCTCTTAATGCGTCTATGTGTTTGTGGGCTTGTGTGTCTGAGTAGACATGTGTGCGTGTTCGTGCCTTTATGGGTATATATAAATATATATATATATGTGTATGTGCGCACGCGCGCGTGTGTGTGTGTGTGTGTGTGTGTGCTTTAAATCTAACGCCTCAAAAAACAGACGGCAAAAGCTAAACCAAATAAATGATTTCATATAAGAGAAAACGTGGGCAAAACTCTTTGAATCAAAAGAAGAAAAAAACAAAATGGCCGACAGAAGAAACTGCTACCCAATAACGGCAGTGAAGAAATTCCCCTGCTTCCTGCAATATCTCTAAACTTCCCTCCACACAGTCCCTAAAACCACTCCCTACCTCAACCGCCCCTCGTTCCATTCAACCGGTTTCTTCAAAGACCCCGCCTCTTCTCTTCACGCCCACCATTCCAAAATGTCATCTCTTCTCACCAAGAATTACACTACATTATACATATTACATTGCATTATACGATATGAATTATACAGACGGTAGTATCATATCATTATAGAGAATATATGAAGTCAGAAAGCTGTATTGATCTTCGAAAAGTGATGGGTATAGTCATTGAGAGGGGCGTGTTCGAATTGGCTGTTTTGCTGAAAATATTGCGATTCGGGGTCTTGCTGTTTCCTTCCTCTGATAAACCTTTATCTTTTTCGTTTTCCTCCGGCAAGGGTTGTTTTATTGTACGATTTCACCATTTTGATGAGCGTGTAAGAAAGTGTGGCCTAATCTGACTTTTGTCTGAAAGGAAACATACGTTGTGATTGATTTTATTGGGTGTAGACACAGACAGAAAGAAACGAACAAAGAAACTGAATGGTGCAAAAGAAAAGAATTAAAAACAGATGTTAAGAATGTTCAAGAATTAAAGAAAGAAATGAGGGTGAATCGTGGAAGCTATAAATGAAAGAGATAAAAGATGAGAAGGGAATTCATTGAGAAAGAAAGAAAGAAAGAAAGATAGAAAGAAAGAAAGGAACGAATAAAGTATTTAAAGCATAGCAAATAAATAAATAAATTAAGAGTAATAAAAGAAAAACATCTTAAAAGTATAAAGGTCCCCCGCAGAAAAAGGTTGAAAGTGTGCCCAAGAACCTGTATAACAATTCAGCAGTTCCAAAGTGCAATATATTTTTGCATGTTAACGTATGGTTATTTACATATAAACTGTAAAGGAAAAATCGTAACTCACCATTTTTCAATTTCTGGGGTTTTTATAGCCGAATTTCAGCAAAAGCGGTCAAGATTTGAGAAATTTTCCCAATTGTAAACAAAAACAACGTTTTTGCTTATAAAATGTAAACAAACAATCGGATCGGCCATAACCCCCGAGTAGAATCTTTCCACAAGCCTACATACAAAATGTCATTGAAATATATTAAGGAATAACGAAGTTATCCAATTAAGAAAAAGGAGACAACGACGATGACAACAACAACGACAGACACCCATAGAGAATGATAGTCCCCGGCTTTCTTTCCACCGGGTACAATAAAAGAAGAATCTAGAATAAGATAATTAATATAAATAATGTAACATACAAGAGATGAAAAGTAAAGAAGCAAGAAAGAACGAAAGGTGAAAAAAATAAAACAAAGAGAGACAAAAGCAAGAGGGAGTGTTTGAATAGATTTGTTTTACAATTGACAAATAAAGATTTTTTTACACTTGACAAATAAAGATTTTTTTACATTTGACAAATAAAGATTTTTTTTACACCTGACAAATAAAGATTTTTTTTTTACACCTGACAAATAAGGATTTTCTTTTACACCTAACGAAGAAATATTTTTTTACACCTGACAAATAAGGATGTTTTTTTACACCTGACAAATAAAGATTTTTTTTACACCTGACAAATAAAGAAAAGTAACAAAATGTATTTTTTAAATAAAAATTTGTTTTTACACCTGACAAATAGGGATTTTTTTTTTACACCTGACAAATAAAGATTTTTTTTACACCTGACAAATAAAGAAAAGTAACAAAATGAAACAGAAAAAACGAAAAGCAAGGAATAATATGAAATCAATATAGATATTACCAGAAAGAAATAGGATAAGAGAAAAATAAATCTAGACAGAGAATTAAAGTAGTTATTCACTAAGTTACTTTAAGTCAGGCACAAGGCTATAAGCATAGAGCGTTCAGTGAGGATCGAACGCACAAAAGAGTACTAATAGTGTGTTAAACAAGTTCACTTATCATTAACCCTATGGGTCCAGCAGTGAGGATCAAACTAATTGGTAGTAATGGGCACTGAAAACAGCTCGTAACCGTAACCCCACGGTGAGGTGTACAAAAGAGAGAGAAACAAACAAACCTGGCTGCTCTAGAGTCAAACTGTGCTACTACTTCTACATCCTTGCGTAATCCTACTATACATTTTGAAGGGATGTAAAACTTGTCTGTTTAGCGCAGGTGGTAACACACCAGGCTAGAAATCGCCTGATCGCGACTTCAAATCTTGGTAGTGAAATGCTAATTTTATATATCAGTTTACTCCCTTATTTTTGGTGAGGATTGATGTTCTTGTTCTTGTTACATAGGAGTAAATTCAACTCTGACTTTGTCCTGGAAAGAAAGAAAGGGAGAAAGAGAGAGAAAGAAAGAAAGAAAAGCAGAGTGAGAAAAATAAGGAGAAAATAAATAGAAAGAGAGGGGGAAAAGTCAGTATGAAATGAGGTAGACGAAGCAATTGATATTTTTAATGGGGTGGGGTCAGATTAACTTTTTAGGTATTTTGCCTGTTTTCAATTTGTGTATCTTTGTTAGCTTTCCATCAACACCGCTTTATACCAGATTGCAATCGTCATAGGATTTCTATTGGTACTTTTTCGGAAATGATATTGTGCATTGGACCGTTTGGTGGTGGTGTTATTCGTCAATGCGTTATGGGTGACTAAAATTCACAGGAGAAAATCTGTTGCATCTAGTTTGAAACTGGACACGTGAAGAATAAATAATTAATGATAACTTGTTGGAAAATAAAATGTGACGTTCAGCGTTCGCCTTGATAACATTCGGAGTAAATTAGATACATTTTGAGATGCTTAAGAAGCATCGTTATACTTGTTCACTGTGATGGTCTTCTGATCCGTTCGAATTATCATACTATTAATACGCTTGTCACGTTAACGATCATTGCTCTCTCATTGGTCAATTGATGTAAAAATTGACCAAACACGAGAGAGATTTTTGGAACGTTGAAATTTGAAAAAGAAAACGAAAGGAAAAGGTAGTTCAGTAGGTTACTGGAGGGATATGAAGAGAGAGGGGGGAGGGGGACAGGGGAAGTTACGGGGGTTAGGTAGCTTAATAAGAAGCTAGGAAGAGAGGGTAGGAGAAAAGGTTAGGTAGTGTGCTGAGGGGTAGGAAAAGAGTGAGGAGAGAAAAGAAGGTTAAGTAGTTTAGTAAGAGGGTGGGAAGGGAGAAAGCAGAAAAGACATTTAGGTAGTTTACTGGGGAGTATAACAATTTGTGCATATGAAACTAATACATGTTTGTATAACATTTAGATAAAGTCATGGACGGGCAACGTAGATTGGAAGGGATAAGGGAGAGAATGAGAAGATGAGGGTGAGAGATCTATTATAGTGATAGAGTATCTGAGATTTCTTTTAACTAAAATCATAAACCACTGCCTCTCATGTGACAAACAAAACAATTATATTTATAAATCAATATTTATTATTATTGGATGAAGTATTCTAACACACCACTTTTCTTTAATTAAATTTGACTAGTTTTTACCTTCATTGATTTATAAAAAAGACTACTAGGTCTCTAGATATACAACAACATAAATATGGCGCAGAGAGTCGGTGGTATGGAGTGAGTTTATAAGTGTAAATCAGCTTCTGCTAATCCATGAAGTCTTTGTGGCCGATTGGTAAAAGCAGCTAGGCGTAAACTAGTGTCCATCTGGCAATGAGGCTTACTCTTTATTTACGATTGCGCTGTTATTCGTATTCATGGAAACAGTGGCCCGAATAAATAAGTTGTATAAAAACAACTAAAATGATCGTAATCGGAAAGTTGTAAACCGATAAAAGAACAAGAACCATAAGCGTCCATCATCCATGGCAGGAGGATGAGGGTGGTGATGAGGAGGAGAAAG
>VCCN01001601.1:1823016-1835300 GCA_006491835.1 Architeuthis dux
GGTCTTTCTCTAGTTTTATTACCTGTCCTAGGTATTCATCAAACACTTCTAGAATCTCACCTTCTATCGTTATGACCTTTTTTTGGACTTTATCGTTGAACATTACTTTTGTCTTTGTTCTGTTTCCATCTTACGATGTGCCACATTTATTAATATAACACCGTCGATTGTTTGCTTGGTTGGATGTATGCGTCTCATGACCGACCAACAGCCGCACCCTGGGGGCTTTAAATTGTACATGAGAGTAACTAAACTCGAGGATGAACACGGAATAAGTAGCGCAGACCTACAAGCTCACTACAGGTTGCAACAGGTCAATTTAGGGTCAAAACTGCTATTCCCAGTCATTTTGGCTGGAAATAACAAAAGGGGACATTTTCTCATGGGGCACCACATAAACCAGAAGCGCCCTTATTATAGGCATCTATGTATTGTATCTAAACATTTATTTATATCTAAAAATATCATAGGAGATGCCGGTGACCAAGCGGTTGGCAGCACGGAAAATGTGATCGGTGAGCTGAGTTCAAACGCCGACTGAGATAATCTGCGTTCACTTCGCACTAATGCCCTTGGGAAAGGCATGAATACGAATAAATAATGCAAATGACATTGAAATCAAGTTCTCGATTAAGAAGAATCTACATACAGTAAGTGCAGCGTTTTGAAAAAAACGTATCTTCCCCAGAAATATTTTTAAAATTGTAAGAATAGAATTTCATTTTAGGTCCTATATTTGTTTATTTATGTTTTTATAAAGGTAAAATAGAACTATTTTCTTAATTGCTTGGAAGCAACATTTCTGATAGAATCAACATTCCAGGACCAAATGAAGATTGTCAGTTAAAGTAATCAATACAAAGTATAGTGAACTCGTGTGACTGTATTCATCTCGGATATCTAGAAACCCAGGCAAGGCCAGATACGTCTGCTAGTAAGTGATACACGTCTTTGAAAGAAAGGAGATCTGAAATAACTGAGGTGTTGATACTATTATACATTGAATATTTCTTTGTTGTCGCCTTCTCAGCGTTTCAGCTGCTACACTTTCCGATCTTCCGCAGGTGACTGCTGTGTTCGGTAATGTTCAGGGATTGTCGATTAGCTGAGATATATTGTTTTTGACGGTTACGAATTTAGAAATCCCCCACGAAGGACAGCTTATTTGACAGGTATAGAAAACAGAACAACATATTGATTAATGAGCTTAACTCTGATGACATAGATACAAAAGAAAAGATGAAAAGTTATCTCCCTTGGACAGATAATAAGTGTTGTTTAGTAAGGCAAAAAAGATAAATTTGGAGGATGGAAAGACTGTTGCAACATTCTTCTAAAGGCGCATAGGCCTGTCTGCTTACCTAACAAATCAGCATTCGTCTTCCTGGCTTCGCACCTAGATTCAAACACCGACTACTGGGACCGGTGGAAATTATGCAATTGGGTAATCCTCCAAACAAGCCTGATGATATTAATTTGTAAGCAAGCGTATGCTTACATATATATGCAGAAACATTTTTTAAGTTGTTTCCCTTGGACGGATAACGCAGAGTTTATTGTAAATCTGATTTAGAAGGTGGGAAATAAATACCGTATTTGATGGGATATAAGCCACACTCACCTTATTTCAGCATTGTGAATAATCTTACTATAGAAATGTATTGAAAATCAGGACAAAAGCGACTGTTAGTGATTAGGAATTAATGCAAGCGTGTATGACATAATAGGGCTATTATATGTATAATGTCAAATGGAAACACAGAAACACGAAAACGTTAATAGAAAATACCATTTCTATATGAGACGTCTTCTTGCCTGTATACAGAAAAAGATGGACGAACTCACGAATTTCCTAAGAGATTTCATGTAAAGAAAATATATTGATTCCCATTATAGTTAATTTCTTAAAATGTTCCTCCAAAAACCAACGGTGATCCCTCAAGTGTTACGATGAACAAAACAGCTAATGAGCGCCATCCGTTAAATGGAGCTTAAAACAAAATTATATCTCAAAGTGTCTGAATTTTCTTTCTTTCTTTTTTTTTGTACAGCATTAAAAGCTCAAAAACCTACTTCGCTTATTCTTTCACTTTTGAAGTAACCTCTTTTATTTTTCTAATTGGCCATTTCCAAGTCTTAAGATTTGGATTGTTTTTATCTATAGGCCTTCATTAGGCCCTGGCTCAGTCTTGCTTAGGGTTGTTTACTTTCATACACTTTTACTAGATTAAGTAACACTCACTTTCTTTTGGTTGGGAGTAAATATGTTCTTCAACTGGGCGTCGTAATTAAAGGCTTGACCTTGACCCGGATTCAATCACAAATTGAATGTTGTTTCCTTTCAGGTAATTGAAAAAAAGGACTGTCGAAAAGTTAAAAAATCTCTTCGCATTTTTAACAAAATATAAGGCCATATCATTCACATTTTTAAATTTATAGAACGTAACTGAGTAGAACATATTGAACGATAACAGCCCCAAAGAACCTAACAGCATAGCAGTATTCAGATAGTTCCTCAGATGATTGAACTCCTTGTTGATTGTGTTGTTAACATCGGGCGAAACGTCGTGTTAACAACACAAACAACAAGAAGTTCAATTGTCCGAATAACTATTTGAATGTTAATTGTTATTTTCTGTAGTTTTGAGAAAGGTCTTCCCAAAACTACAGAACATAACATAGTAGTAGTTTTATGAATGTTACATATTAAGATTGAACCATACTGATAACAGCCACAAATGGCTCTTTTTCCCAACATGATGCTAACATTGTTCTATGACGACATCTTAATCAACATTCAGGTTGTTTCTTTGTTTTTGTATTTTTTTGGGGGGGTCGGGGTCTGCTACATATTAGTTTTGTTTACCTCATCTGTTTATACCATTTCTCCGCGAATACGCCTCAACATAGGCGAAACGCGTCGAAATTATAATAACAAACAATTGAGATGTATTAAAACAAGTCTCAGTCTTCCCATTTCCCTATTGTAAATTATTATTATCATCTTACCAGATGTTCTATATCCACACACTAAGCATATTGAGTTGATGCAAAAGTTCCATTTTTTTTACAATGTTAGGGAAATGTTAAAAGTGTATTTAAAGTATACTCAGCTCTTTAGTGTTTTGCGTACATACTCTTTAAGAATCAATGATAAGTTTATGTTATGTTGGTGAAAATCATAACTGAATATAAAATGTATATTCGACACTGATTCTTTAGCACGATGTTGAAACAAGATACAGACAAGATAGATGACAGTGACAATGTTTACATCAATACACGTAAAAACAGCAACCTGTTCAACCTGTTCAACCTGAAACGACACGAACATCACAACGAGACCACAGTGCCGCTGGTTAGAGAGATCCTCTCAGCAAATGACGCGGCTTTGGTCACTCACTCAAAAGCGGCCATCCGGCAGGTAACGTCCTGCTTTGCAAAAGCCACAAAACTTTACTAGACTACACAAACATGTCTGAGCTAACAAGAACCTTCCTTTTATACGGGGCAGACTCCTGGGTCATATACCAGCTTCACCTATGCCTACTCGAACACTTCCATCAACATTGCCTCTTCACTATTATCAATTAAGACCTAGATGCCCAGATTGCCATTTTTAGTAGATATTCTTTTGTTTGGTTCAGTCCACATTGAATGAATATAGATTGACCTCTGTTATTTCTAAAGCCCTTTGTCTGTGAACCGGTATAATTAATCTAATCATCGTGTCACAGTTTAACCTTTGCTATCTCTTTTATCACTTTTGTTCTTGCTAATCATTCATGGCGAGCGTACAGCACGGACATCTAATTAATGCGGCAATAACCTCAGTTGCCGATAGACTGACTGTTATCTTTAATTGTGTCCTCTTTGTTTCTTGTGACGATCGCTGTTTGGTCAAGTGGTACGAGAGGGCGTAGGTATCTAAAAGAGAAACACACGTTAAAATAATGCGCATAAAAAAGGTGTGGAGTAGAGGTATCAAATGTGTTTCTTTTGATCTTCCCTAAATGTCCCGATCAAAGTTTCTTTTAAGCTCCTAAGAGAGTATTCATCAAGTAGCCTATGGCCTGCCTTGGGACTGAGAGAGTTTCGTATTTCATACGGATGCCAGTGATAAGTGTTCTAGTCCAAGTAAAATCTCTCTCTCTCTCTCTCTCTCTCTCTCTCTCTCTCTCTCTCTCACTGAGTTTTTTATTTCCTTATATTAGGCGTATGCAAAATGTCCCAGCATCTTTTTTTGAAAAGTGGAGACTGAATACACAGTTGGAAACATATTTTACGCCGGTAACTTTTGCACAAACCTAATATATGTATCTTTCTTTTTTTTCGCAAGCCTCACTGAGAGTATAGGGCTGTTATATGTCTTATAAGAAGGAAACGAATGTAAAAAGGAATAAGTAGTATTGAAGTTGGAATTTAATTAGGGACTGCGTTCTAAAATCATGCATTGTACCTCTTTTAATCTGAAGAGAAGCACTGATCAAAATGATAATGATTGCAATATCCGGCTTTTATCAGGAAATCCCCATGTGAATCTTCTGATTATATTGCTTCGAGAAAAGGTCCCTTCATCAGTAATGGGCCTTCAAGCAATATATTTGAATCCATGGACTTTGAAAAATATACATTTCTTAAGCCGTCAACGACGGTCGCTAAAAGGACGACGACGACGACGACGACGACGACGACGACGACGACGACGACGACGAACTTTACAATAATTATAGCGACAATGATGATCCAGAGAAAGAGAAAGAAAACGATGTGAGACTAACAAACAAGCCGATATGTCTCGAACAAAAGCGATCCGGTCAAAACGATAACAGATTGTTTGCAACGCGGATTGACAACAACATGGCTTCTACTACTACTACTCCTATAGTTTCACGCAAAGTAAAGTGGAACGAATAAACAACAGGAGAGTTTTGCCTTATGATGAAAACATGGCGGAAAAGCAAATTAAATGGGATTGTGTAACGTATATCCCGACCTTTAACGCGTAGGGTGTTTCATTCTGGTGTTGTCTACAGTCCATGGTTTCTCAAACTGGGTTTCGCGGTATCCTTGGTTCCGCATCATATAGTTTTGGTTCAGTGGGCGGTTTTGAGAAATCAACCGTCACGGTTCATCGAATGAAATATTATTGATGCAAAAAATCAAAATGCTTCCATTGTACCAGACTTCAGTTGTTGGTTTTTACTAAGAAAGCCATGCTCAATGTAGAAGTAAGACTAACTTCATAAATATAAATAACCATAGTCATGTATCTTTATGAATTTGGTATTTAAAAATTATCACTTTGCGACTTTAGTTTAGGGCTTTGGCGCTTATAGATGTTATGCTTAATAACCCGTGTCATTTCATATATATCATCATCATCATCAGCCGTTATAAGTCCACTGCTGGACGAAGGCCTTTTCCATCTCCTTCCATGACAACCTATCTTGTGCTAATCTCTGCCAAGTCTTACCGGCAAACTTTTCTATCTCGTCCCCCCACCTTGTGTCTGGCCGTTTCCTACTTCTTTTACTATCCCATAAATCTGTTAGTCTTTTCCCCCCATCTATTGTCATCTCTTCTCGCTAGGTGCCCGGCCCATCTCCACTTTGTTGTTTAATTAGTTGTATAATATCCTTTACTCTAGTCCTTTCTCTGATTCATGTTGATCTTTTTCTATCTCTCAGCGTTACCCCTAGCATTGCTCTTTTCATGGCTCTCTGTGCTATTCTAAGTTGCTTTTCAGCTCGTTTGGTTAATTTCCAGGTTTCGCACCCGTAAGTCATGACTGGTATTATGCAGCCGTTATATACTTTCCGTTTTAGGCACATTGGCAAGGTGCTCTTCAGAATGTCTCTATTCATACCAAATGCTTTCCAACCTATCGTTATGCGTCGTTTTATTTGGCAGTCATGGTCTTTCTCTAGCTTTATTACCTGACCTAGGTAGATGTATTCATCGACCTCTTCTAGTATCTCGTCTTCTTTCTTTATGACCGTTTTGGGGACTTTATCGTTGAACATTACTTTTGTCTTTGTTCTATTCATCTGAAAGTATCTTTCGGAAAACTGACTGTGGGGGAATGGGAATAAACACAGATGGAGAATAATTAAGCCACTTAAGATTCGCCGACTACATTTCCATGACGTCGGAAGCAACTGAAGCGATAAAGTCCCCAAAAAGGCCATAAAGATAGAAGGAGAGGCCCTAGAAGAGGCTGATGAATACATCTAACTAGGACAGGTAATAAAATTAGAGAAAGACCATGACTGCGAAATAAAACAATGCATAACGATAGGTTGGAAAGCATTTGGTATGAATAGAGACATTCTGAAGAGCACCTTGCCAATGTGTTTAAAGCGTAAAGTATACAACGGCTGCATAATACCAGCCATGACTGATGCGAAACCTGGAAATTAACCAAACGAGCTGAAAAGCAACTTAGAATAGCACAGAGAGCCATGAAAATAGCAATGCTAGTTATAACTAAGAGATATAAAAAGATCAACATGGATCAGAGGGAGGACTAGAGTGAATGATATTATACAAATAATAAAGCAGCAAAAAATGGAGATGGGCTGATCACCTAGCAAGAAGAGATGACAATAGATGGGGGGAAAGACTAATCGATTGATGCCCATGGGACAGTAAACGCAGTAGGAAAAGACCAGACACAAGATGGAGGGGCGAGACCATCTTCGTTTTTGGTGCTTAATTTGTATAATATCCTTCACTCTAGTCCTCCCTCTGATCATGTTGATCTTTTTCTATCTCTCAGAGTTATCTCTAGCATTGCTATTTCCAGTTCGTTTTGTTAATCTCCATGTTTCACATCCGTAAGTCATAGCTGGTATTATGCATACATTGTATACTTTACGCTTTAAGCATGATACTGATATATATATATGATAATGTTTCAGAGACAGATTGTGAGTATTGCGGTGTTTCTCAACCCTTTTCCGCCCAACACCCCTTATGACACCTAGCTACATGTCAACGCCCTCCTGCAGTTCAAATGTGAGAAGTAAACACAATGATTTCTTCCTGCAAGTCGATTTCTTGTTCTTCAACCTTGCAAATGAATGGATTCATAACCCAGACAGGAATATTCATACCAATCCGATGTTCAAAGCGCTCTCAAATTCAGTTGTCAATGGCTTCAGATACATACAGTATTCTTTGTTTGAAAATAACAGCAAGGGAGATAAATTTAAATGTTTATCCATAGAATAACAGTAACACTACAGGGTATTAAGCAAAATAATTCGTCACTTGCCAGTTACTTACTTCTATAGAAGAAATGGTTGGCGAATTTAGCATTTAATAACGCCCTAAATGCTAATTCCTTCTCGTTTGTAAGCAGATACTACTAAACAACAGCCATTTGTAAATCAGAAGTATGGATATTTATGGAATCTCCATAACGCCCCCTCTAGAAGCTCAAACGCCCTCTTAAGACCCTTAGTCACCTCGACGCCCCCTTGAAACGAACCAACGCCCCAATGGGGGTGCTAGCGCGCACGCTGAAACTGAGAACCACTAGAGCGTACTGTTTTTTCTCGGTTTCCGTGTGTAAAATATCACCATATAATCCATATGCATTATGCATTAATAAAACATGCTGGAAATTATCGTGCTGAGTTTATCGAGTTGGTTCACTCTTCTACTGGGGGCGGAGGCATCTTCAAAAAGCGAATAAGCTCTAGAATACTGATAATTATCTATTGGACCGGGAAGAGATTGCGAAACGAAAACATAGTCTTTCAAATATTTCGTGTATGTTTTCGTGATGCCATACCAGTGATTTTAATTATCAAGTAATAACATCTACTTCTGATGTTGAACTGATGGCGAAATGATTAAATTTCTTCGTTGTTGTTGCATTCTCTTGTTGATTAAATATCATTCCGAATCAACATACCCGTTCATTCATGCAGAAATGCATCAATAAAGAGATAAAATAAATACATTCTTTAATCTAATAGTTACAGACTCAGATCTGCTAAAATGATTTCTTGAAAGTGAAACGAGTAAGTAATTGTAGGAATTAATCTGTTAAATTCTCTTCATAAGAATCCCAGAAGAATAATTACAGGAATTATCTGAAAGCCACACAAGAGCACACGCATACGCATATACATATGCGTGTGTGTGCGGTAATCGTAAATCGTTCTCTTTCTCACTCTTTCCCTATCTCAGATAGATAGATAGATAGATAGATAGATAGATAGATAGTGACTTGCTTGAGCTAGTTACGTATTTCTCATTGATGTCCGAATCTCAGAAAAGGCCAGGATTTCAATTGCTGATTTCTAATGAAGATTGGCGTCACACAATCTTCCTACCCCCATTGTGGACATGATAGATAGATAGATAGATAGATAGATAGATAGATAGATAGATAGGAACCTGCTTGGCGGCTGACGCAGTTGCGTATATTCCCATCGGTGCCAATAGTTGGAGTTGGATGAAAAATAAAAATCAGGATTTTGAATGTTGATATTTAAGGCAAACATTTCTTTCCAGAGTTAAAAGACTGGTGCAATCCAATCGTTCTGTCATCAAATGACCTGGTGGTAGACTAAGCTGGGCATAGTAAATATATATCTATGTATCTATCTACACACACACACACACACACACACATATATATATATATATATATATATATATACATACACACACACACGCACGCGTGCACAAATTAGATTTGATTTAGTAACACTGGACAAAGTGCCACCGGTCATTGACATTTTTGAGACTTAAGAGGGGTTTTGACCTTTGATAATATATGTACACAGACGATAAACATAAGAGACAGTGGATTAATAGGCAAAATAGGACGACTTAACCGTCAAAAATTGATCGCATCATAAGGACTGATTTGACCGATCACCGCTAAAGATGCTAACGTTTTTTTACTTTCGTACTTTTGAGTTTTAGTAAAAAACGCTTATTTTATTTAATTTATTTTATTACAAGAAATATTGTAAACAATTTTTATTAATTTTTGACTTCTATTTACATTCATCCTAATGTTTTATTTTCATAATCACAATTTCACTAAGGCCGGTCCGTACGGCTGTGTTTGTTTTGGTTTTAGTAAAAAGCGATTATTTTATTATTTATTTTGACTTTTAATTAAATTAATAAGACAAATATGTAACAATATGAAATGTCAGATTATAATCTATTTATTTATTCAATTGTTTATTCACAAGATTATAAATCCTTTATTAAAACAAAAGAAATTATCCTATGTAATTGTGTACAATGCGAGTAATTTAATGTTAAAACTCTGGGTTAAAATTGGTTCATAACATTATACTCGAGTGTAAAAAAACATATTATAATAGATTACTGATTTTAGCTAGAAAAATTATGTTCTCGATCGCAATGTACTCGAGTTCGAGTAAATAGAAATACGAAAGTAAAAAATGTTAGCTTCTTTAGCGGTGATCGGTCAAATCAGTCCTTATGATGCGATCAATTCTTGATGGTCGTCCTACTTTGCCGATTAATATGTACTATTACCACCTTTAGCTGCATTCGGTTATTCAATCCTGGTCATCATTGAATCAATCAACTTCTGCAAGAATCAACAAGTAGAGTATCCCAATATTCTTAGACGACATTCCACAAACGACGAATAAGAAATGCCTACCTAAAATAATTACCTGTTTGTATGAAACTGTAAGCGTTCTCAATTTGATTCCTATTTGATGATTGGTCAGACCAGAACGTGATTTCAAAGTTGTTTTTTGCCAGTCAGGTTTCGGCGAATCCAATAGAATAGCAAGGAGCATTATCCTGCTGAAAGACATATCCTTCCGGGCATAGCATCTGGGCATTGGGAGCTTATCGCCAACGCAGAATATCCTAGTATATTTCAGCATTTAAAGTATTTTCAGACCTATTTAGTTGCGAAAGCTCCTTGGTCGAGAAAGCGCTCCATACCAAACCCGCCATGTTTGGCAGTCGAGAGGAGAAAACTAGGATGATATTTTTCAATGGATATTCCAAGTAAACACTGGACAGAGTGGAACCGGCCCTTGACATTTTTGAGACTTAAGAGAGGGTTTGAGCTTTGATTGAAGATACTGTTTAAACAATCTTCTAACCACCTTCAACCAAGGCACACGACTATTTTTGATTTGGCTAGTTGAGGGAGAATCGTCTTTATGCTCCTTAAAACTTCTCGTCTGATACAGCTGCCATTTCTCAGTAATGGAGAGGGGTTTCTTGTTTTCTCGCTACTGTTCCCGATATTTTCAAATCTTTGGTAAATTCTTTTCAATGCAGAGAAGGAAACGGGGATTTTCTCTGTTAGCCGATGGCTTAACATATGCTGCCAGTAACAAAAACAAATAATATCTAAATATAATATTTACTTGCCGGAGAAGTATTGTTTTAAATATATAACTTATATAGGTCTATTTTCTGACACGGGTGTTTAGATAGATAGATAGATAGATAGATAGATAGATAGATAGATAGATAGATAGATAGAGAGAGAGAGGGGGAGAGAGAGAGAGATGAATAGAGAGAGAGAGATGAATAGAGAGAGAGAGATGAATAGAGAGAGTGAAAGAAAGAGACAGACGTATAGGAGGGTGGATCAATAAGTCCGTAGCCTGATTAAATGCATTGTCAAGGAAGCAGTTGATGTTGAAAAATAAACAGTTGCTGTGTAAAATAAACGCTTTTTTCATCATTAGGCTACGAACTTATTGATTTATCTACGTATATATTATTTATACGAGGGTGGATCGATGAACACGTATCTTGACATAGTCATTAGCTGAATTTTGACCTGAAATTTTCACTATACAATTTTCAATGTATGTGATTCATGGATAAGCATTGGGTTAAGTGCATTGACAAGGAAGGATAATATTTTGAAAAATAGATATTTCTGTGTAAAATAAATGCTGTTTTGATCATTAGGCTTCATACATATTGACGAACCCAAGTATCTTTCGTAAAGAGCAGAAATCAATCGTTGCATACACATTATGCATATCAAGTGGTTGCTTGTTATTATATTAAGTTGTTGCAAATGTTTCCTGCATTTTTCATAAAAATATTTATTCATAAGAATTTATTACATTCTTATTCAGTCATCAAAGTATTTCCCCGGGTTTTCTATGACTTTATGCCACCTTTCGGGTAAATTGTGTATTCATCGTGTTAGATTAAGGTTAAAGTTTCCAGTATTTTTTCACGATATCAATTATTTATTAAAATCATAGCATCATTATTCAATCCATCATAAAAGGGTGGTTTCGTTCCTGATCCGATAACTTGACCAGACAAGGAGTGCTGCATAAAAGAAACGTATCTCTTCCAATACGTCATTGGAACTGGCCAATTGCTCACAGTATAGTTGTGAAGTAGTCCGCTCGGATGGTGTAATGGTTAGCACGTCTTCCTCACACGCAAAAGGTCCTGGGTTCGATTCACGGTATGAGCGAAGAGTGTGGAAAACTCCTCTTCATTAGGACACATTTCCTTGTGCACTCAGCAGCTAATTAAGTACACTCTAAGCTATGTGATTGTGGTGGAGGTATCTTTTCTGTGGCCTTGCATCCTGCCAATGAGGTGGTCATAAAAACGTATAAGACCAGACTTGAAACTTGCAAGGATCACTAAGCTGACGCATGCAACAAAAACCGAATCTCAAAAAAGGCCAGGATTTCAATTGCTGATTTCTAATGAAGATTGGTGTCACACAATCTTCCTACGGCCATTGTGGACTCTAGATAGATAGATAGATAGATAGATAGATAGTGGCTTGCTTGCTTGATGGCTTGGGTTAGTTACGTACTTCTCACTGATGTCCGAATGTCAAGTCTTCGTCACCGGGTGTATACTCCATTGGGGGTTATCTCTTAAGAGTCAGACGCTTTACTTTGCTGGTTGCGAAGTGAAGATTTGTCCAGACCCAGTAATACATAATAAGGAATTCCCACTGAATCCCGTCAACACAGAGAAGAACATTTTACCGAGTAGTTTCTATTTAGGTTGATATATTGAAAGCTGTCCAGGATCTAGTGACGATTTTCTTCGTTTTCGATTCTCGTATGAAATCTGTTGGGTTTTTTTTGTGGCCAGTGACTATCTTTTCAAAGAGTGACGTGTTTCTGTATCGAGCAAGAAGATACAAATAAGTTTTCAAACGCTGAATGATGTTCAATACCACAAGTTCAGGTGAAACCCATTTTCCCAGCTTCTGAATTTTCCTAAATAAAAGCTTGTAAATGACATTCTACAGTTAGCTG
>VCCN01001601.1:2064380-2074911 GCA_006491835.1 Architeuthis dux
CATGGCTCTCTGTGCGATTCTAAGTTGGTTCTCAATTCGTTTCCATGTTTCGTATCCGTAAAGCTAAAGCTATAAACAACACCTCGCCTCCTGGTATTATGCATTCATTGTATATTTTACGGTTTAAGCACATTGGCAAGGTGCTCTTCAGTATGTATCTGTTCATACCAAATGCTTTCCAGCCGATCGTTATGCGTCGTTTTATTTCGCTTTCATGGTCTTTCTCTAAATGTATTATCTGACCTAGGTAAACGTATTTGTCAACCTGTTCTAGAGCCTCCTCCTCCAATCGTATGGTCTTTGAGAGACTTTATCGTTATACAAAGACAAAAAAGTAATGTTCAATATACACACTCAACACACACATACATACACTTAACACACACACACACACACTCACACACACTTGCACGCACGCACAGACACACACACAGTCGCAAGTACTCACACACGGGAACCAGCCCCTTGATAGCACAGACACCAAGGAGGCTATACATCAAATAAACAGATACCAAATCCATCCATATGTCTGTGTATCGGACTAGTCAAAACTAAAGCCATAAATAACACCTCGCCTCCTACACCATTTCAGAAAAAACGTAGAAAGTAAGGAACAGCCACACTTGTTGGAAGTTTTTAGATATTTAATAATATCCGATATTTTATAAAATAAATAGTTGGGTTCGTAGGATCGACCGGACCGGTTGGTGATTTCGTTGTCTTCAGGAGGTGTGAACTGGGGAATATCTGATGTGATCTGAATAGAGGACCCTGGAAGATCGTAAATTTCAATATATATATATTTGTTTTTCTATTTATCATTCTTCTCTAAAACAGTCCCCCTTCCTTGCTTGCTCTCCTCCATCTCTCTCTCTCTCTCTCTCTTTCTTCTTCTCTCTTCCCATTCTTCATTATTCTCTCATTTGTTATGTTCTTCTTCTCCCTTTTATTTATTCTCTACATGTTGCCGTTCTTCTTCTTCTTCTTCTTCTTCTTCTTCTTCTTCTTCTCTATCTATCTATCTATCTATCTGAGAGTGCCGTTTAGTTCGGTGGTAAAGAGCAGGACCGCGTATAGGTTGCTCCCAGGGTGGACGGCGCCCGTTTCTTTATTCGTTTATACAACCTAGGCCGCTCGTTTAGCAATCGCTAACACCGATGCCGGGCTGATACGGGTTCCCAATTAATTATTAATTAATTAATAACTGTCTTTATAATTATCATATTCTGTCGGATACAAGTTTATCCATTCCTTGATTTCATGTATAGATATTAAGCTGTTAGAAACCATCAACCAAAACTTTCAACATAGGTTTCTTCAGTTTTTAAGTTGGTTTGGCTGGCCGGCTATGTATGTATGTATCACGCATAACGGCCGCACCAATGGAACTAGAACGCTGGAAATTTCTTAGTGATTTTTTAGTGATCCCCGCCCAACAAAAGTCAAGAGACGTAATTCATTCATTGATCACCCCATTTTCCAATTTGTTTTATTGATCACCCCCAACACGGTCACGTAACGGTTTCTATTGAGTGACTAACCAGACCTGTCGGTTTTTTGGTTTTATGGTTGGGCCTTTCTGAATCCCTCATAATGGAAGGTTTTACCCTGTACGCTGTTGTAATTCAAGCTCGCAGCCATCGTCACGGCACAGTGGCACAAATCCCGCATGATCACCATCTAATGCCTTTACTAAGCATATTACGTTTACAATGCATTTCTAACCTGATGTTTTTTTCCACCCATTCATGATGCATGCTAAAGAATGAAAAGAAAATCCAAGGTCCAACACGCAAAGATCGAATAAAAGCAAAATCACGTACAAATTTGAAAGGAAAGGGAAAATGCAAGACGATTATTATGAATGAAGTTGAAAGCGAACTATTTATAATGAATGAGAGGGGACTGAGTATTTATAAAGAATGAACGAAATAAAAGCAGTATTCATATAATAACATAAAATGTTAAATATATATTCAGCAATTTATGTGTGTGTGTGTGTGTGTGTGTGTGTGTGTGTGTGTGTGTGTGAAAGAGAGTGTGCATGCGTGAGAGTGGTGGAGACAGAGAGTCTGCAATGGTCTCTATGTGTACCAACAAACCTGTTCATGGAGACATTTCTGTCTGAGGTCTGTGTCATTCTATATGTACAGAGAGAAAGATGGAAAGAGAGAACAGTACATGTCGTACATTTGACCACTTATTCTGTCGATCGGTTATAAAATTATCCATCATTTATTTTCATACTGTCGACATAAGAGAGCCGCATTATATTCGTGCCTAAAATACGAACGTGAGAATGGAGAAGACCACAAAGTGTAGGATAAAAGACTCCTGCCTACCATCTGACCTTCGTTAGCACAGTCGGTAGAGCAGCACCGCGTATAGGTGGCTTCCAAGGTGTACGCGGGCTCGATCCCCGCACGGAGTTCGTTTCTTTATTCACATTTACGATTTGGGCCGCTCGTTTAGCAGTCGCTCACACCGACGCCCGGCAAATATAGGCTCTCACTAATAAATGTTATCATAATTATCATATATATATATATATATATATATATATAAATTCATACAACTACAGCCGCATAAAAAGCATCCAACAAAGCTTTCATCAGATGATGACCGTGTGGTCAGACATGGTTTAGGGGTCGAAGCACCATTACCAACACTCTTTCATAACTTACCACCCAGCTGAGTGGTAGCTATGGGTGAGTGGTTTTCCCCAGTGCTCTCCATCAACCATTGTGGCATGCCAGAGACAAGACATTTGTGTTGCGCTCATCTGGCAATGTGAGTGAACGCAGGGATGTTGATTCATACATTTCTAACTGCTAAGTGAATACAAGCGATTCCATTTTCCCTGTGGATAACCGTTGTTCTACCACTTATATGTAGACATACAATACGCAGGTAGCTAGATCTACCATGCGACTCAGGTAATTGCACGTTTTCCACCGCCGCCATTTGTCAATGTTTGAATCCAAGTAGAACCCCAAATTCACATGTTCCCTTTTAAAGCATGGAGACCGTCCTTACTTGGAAAATTGGTGTATTAATATTCTTACAGTTCTTTACTCCACTCATTGACTCTGTGCTGGATTCAGTTAAACAGTAAATATATTTATAGTAAACACACACACACATTCACATAGACAGACATAGATAGATAGATAGATAGATAGATAGATAGATAGATAGATACATACATACATACATACATACATACATACATACAGGGATTATGATATTTACCATGCTTAGATTGGCATCACACAGGATAAAATAACGGAAAATGTTGACAGGAAGATTGTGTTGCACTCATCTTCTGAGAATGGTGGGTCGGCCTACCTTGAAAAATCAGCATTCGTAATTCTGCCTTTCATCTGGGCTTGAACACCAATACTGGCACCGGTGAGAAACACAATAACGGAAACAGAAATTAATAGTTATAACAATTGTTTTTTTAAATAGATATGTTGTAGTTCACCAAGTGGGAGTAGCTCCCCCTTATTCTTTTACTTTACTGACATGATACAAGCTCGGCCCCTTGGAAGTGATATCGTCCCCGTTGAGAATGCCTGAAAACCATCAACCAGTCTCAGGGACATCTAAACTTATAGTTCTCGATTCCCATGTATAGCCGTCTATTCAATGCAATATAAGTATGACAGAACATCTGAGTAATTGAAAATATGCATGCATGAACGTGTGTTTATATTCACGCAGTGCAAATACGGCTCGATTTATAACGTTTTAATGTGTGTATCTATTTTTTTTTCTTCTTGTCTGACTTATAGGAATTCCTTACGCATGCGTGTAAGCGCTTTGGAATTTGTGTCTGCGTATGTGCGCATGTGTAAGAATCTTCAATAAGATTCAAATTCAGATATGAGTTTTTAATTCTATTTTTATTCGCCTTTCAATAGAATTGATTTTATTTCGCTCTCTATTTCTTGTTTTTATTTTCACAAAAATTACAATTTAAATTTAATACTAAAATGTGTTTTCTTTAAAAACAAAAGCGTCAGAGAGACAACTAAACAGTGGGTGGGGTTGTGGCGCAGTTTTAGAGTATAAGTTCCGCTAAAACAAACAGAAATCGGTCAGGCGGGTACAATATCGACGATTTTTGTCGTGAATTATGAACAAGCACCAATGTATGCAGTTTCTTTACAGGCTTACAATAATGATTAGATTGCTATAGATCAGATTATGTCTCCGTTGTTTCAGTTTCAATTAGTTTTTTTTTTACGTTAGCTCCAACGCCCAACCCTTATCCTTTACCCAACCTTCTCTTAAATGGACTGCTTTACTCCAACTGCCTTGCTATTCACCCATGTTGCATAGCGGGGTGTGTCCTGGACTTGGATAGAAAGGAAACTCGAAGACTTGCTTGTAAAAATATCTGGACATATTTTTATTACACAACATACATCTTTGTCGGCCGGAGAGTGAAGAGTGGGAGAGAGATGATAAGGAGAACCGCCAGTCTGTCCCCAACAGGGACAGCGGCCCTGGGCCTTAACGGCTCCGCTGATGTCTGTCTCTTCTTTGAGTGTCGAGATTTCTGTCCGCTCCCAGGGATGGCAGTCTTCTGCCTTTCGGCTCCGCTTTATAGGTTTCTCTAGCCCACGTGGTGTCAATCACCGGTTCGCATTTCCTGTTTTGAACACTGACAATATTTAGACAATGTACCCATTTCCTGAGGTGACCGGGTCCACCCACACCTCCACCCAGGTGTCCGGATACACATATCATAACAACCCATAGCTGGAGATAGAAGTGGATTCATGCCTTTCCCAAGGGTATTAGTGGGAGTGAATGAAAACAGCCTCGGACAAAACTTGACCTCGGTTTGCAGATTTCTTTTTCTGCACCAGTAACCGTAACGCCACTCCGCACTTCCCTTCTGTCTCTGTGTGCAATCAGTATTATGGCTTACGGTTCCTCCAAGTTCAAAATGTCAGTCAATATAAACCGAGGGCGAGGTTCCCAAATCTGGTATTGATTACAGAGGAAATTCACTCCTTGTTGTTCTTCAAAACATTATCTCTGGCTTCTTTTGCCTTAAAAGAAGGTGCCTTTAGAAACACTTTAAGAACTTGCTCAACATCTGTTTGATTCTTTATGTTTTAACAATGTATTTATCCTCAGCAAAACACATAAAATATGTTATATATGGCGCAAGTCCGTTCCTACAATTAAGTAGTTCATCTCTCACCACAAGGTGCTGGCTAAAGCTTAGTGATTGTATATAGTAATTCCTGCCGGTTGAGTTGGGGTAGTTTAATTGGATCACTAAAACTCCAAACGGGATAGCAGAGAAACCGGTGATGTTCTTGTTCTAGTAGGATGTAGACAGATTACAGCTAGCATTATTTGGAATGTTGGTTGGAGAATGAGAGTTCGAACTAGGGATGAGGTTTCCTTATTTTAAATCGTCTGGTCCCCTCCGACCGCACAGAAGTGCAGCAGGACTAGCACGAAATCTTCTATTCTATGACTTCTGCTACTGCTCCTCCTACTTCTGGCTGGTTAAAGCCATGTGCTCCTGATGTATACTTAAATTACATGTCCAGTTACGTGCTTTGCCTTCATTTGACGACGTGTAAAACTGACTTATTCTTTTGAACACAACATGCTGTTGAATATATTACACTATCTTGAACTGGATATTACTTTTGTTCGACGCGCCAAATCTGTTGTGGATGACGGCCAATGGTGGGTTGGTGGAAATAATTCCTGCTAATAACCTTTTTCGTAAAATGTCACGCCTATCCTCATCACCATGGTCGGTTTTTCTGTCTGGATCTCTGAAATGAGAAATGATCATTATTATTCACTAATCTATTTGAACTGTGTCCCCATCTTGGTTGTTATAGCCACAACGTTTTGGCCGTTTAACCCCGCCCCCTACTTTCTTCAGGTGTTTGTCGTATGCGGTAACCTTTCTACATTAAATTGGAAGAGTCCATTGTTACGGACAGAGAAGCAAACGCACTGCTCATTATTATATAAAACTAGTTAATACCCTATAGTTTTGAGAAGGGTCATTAATATTGAAATGGTTCTTCGGACGATTGAACTCCTTCTTGTTATTTGTGTTGTAAACACGACGTTTCGGCCGATCCATTCTTCGGCCTTCTTCAGGTGTAAAATCCGAGTGTGATGGGTTAAACAGAAATTATGTTTAAAGGGGGGTAGCCCTTATAGCGCATGTCCTGGCGTTTCTGTGTCTTTGTTCTGTCGGGACAGGCGCGGATTTCAACCCGATGTGGCTTCCACTTCTCAACAAATCTAAACTAAACTAATCAATAGTTAATACCCGTTAAAAATTTCACGGATATATTTGAATTTCTATGAAACTATTTTCTAAGGAAAACTAATAGCAAATTTGTTACAGTTGAAGAGTCCATAGTTTCAAATGGTGAGTAGGGGATACTTTTATTAGCAAAGTTATTCTCCTTGAATGAGAGAGTCAAGTGTTACGGACAGCGAACCAAGAAAATCACACTGTTCATTATATAAGTATATAGTAACAGCATTAATTGATATCAGATCATCTATACTGGGGGATCCGATTAGTATCGAACTCACAAACAACGGCCAGCAAGATTGGCTTGCTATACAACATCTGTCCTGATCTGGGATTTTTCCATATGATCTACTCGTTAATCCCAGTTGAATAAAATTCCCGAATATATTTGGATTAAAATGTTTCTTTATAGAAAAGAATACTGAATTCGTTTGCTGGAAATAGTGCGTAGTTTGAAACAGTAGACAGGAAGTTTTTTTTATTAGCAAAACTTTAACCCCACCACACCCACTCCTTCAGCTAGTGGAATAGTCCAGTGTTACAACCCACAAACCAAGAAAGTCACACTGTTCATTATTGATAATTTTTATTAGCAAAACTTTAACCCCAGTACTCCCACTCCCTCAGCCAGTGGAATAGTCCAGTATTACGACCCACAAACCAAGAAAGTCACACTGTTCATTATTGATCATTTTTATTAGCAAAACTTTAACCCCACCACTCCCACTCCTTCAGCCAGTGGAATAGTCCAGGGTTACGGACAGAAAACCAAGAAAATCACACTGTTCCTTATTAGGTTAGATTATTAGACACGTTAATCATCATTCAAATGGTGAAAGCACTTTTTATAAAGACCAGTTGTTCTTTTGGGTGTGTCGAATATTACTCTCTTCTGACATCTCCTCGAGTCCAGACATATTGCAAATGTCCCAGAAAATAGAGAAATGAATAAATAATAATAAGAAAAAGGTCATTATTCCAACTCTTCTTTTCCCTGGAGAAAGAGTTGATCGGAATTGATTCTCCAATAAAACGAGGAAATTATAAAATCGATTCTCGATGTTATTTATGAATTTCACGCCGCCGAACACTGAACAAACAGGCCTGGTTAAGTCACTCAACAGAAACCGTCACGTGGCCAACATCTTTTGGCAACAGGCCGTGTTCGGGGTGAACAATTAAAAAGATTTGGAAATAAGGGGCGGTCAGTGAATAAGTTACTTCACTCGCCTTTTGTTGGCTGAATTTTCAACAAAAAGGCAAGTGTGAATGCTGCCGGACACAAACTGAGAGTCCAATTTAGCATAAACTTACATTGTAAATTGAACCCACCACTACAAACCTACTTGGGGGAGATTTTAAATAAAACAAAAAGCTTTTTTTTCTAGATATAATACGGAATAAATGTTTAAATTTCCAGCCCTCTAGCTCCATTGGTACGGCTTATACGCGTGATACATACATAGCCGGCCAGTCAGAACAACTTAAAAACTGAAGAAACCTATGTGGACAGTTTTGGTGACAGTTTTGGTTGAAGGTTTCTAATAAATTAGATTCTCATACAAAGCTTCAAAAGCTGTGGGTATGAATCAGTACCAAGTGCAGAAGACTGTAGACTAATAAATCTGAGATTCTATTCCCAGTACAAGGTTAATGGTACTAAGAAGAAAAACTTTAGATTTAAGTCTGTCCAAGGAGTTCTTTATGCCAACGGTTAGTTATGTAGATTCATAATATATAACCTGAAATGAGCAGAAAAATCAGTCCCTTATGATTTTGCATTATTGATGATGGCGATAGGAACATGGAAAGAAAAGAAACATGGAATGAGGGAGAATCAGGAATGAGGGAGAAAAAGAGCGAAAGGAAAACACGAGGAGAATTAATAACATTAGTGTGAAAGAGAAAAAGAATGAAAAACAATTTCCTTGAGATTTTTTTAATACAGGGTGGAACATCTGACACATTTATAAGAGTCATAAAATGTTAGCAAAAGAGATGGCTACTACGTATGTATGGCTACTACGTATGTATAGACATGAATGGAAAACACACAAATCACACATTCTACTGTAACATAAACGCTTTAATTCTTATTTTCTATAGTTTTGAGAAGACTCTTGTTACAGTCTGTTTGTCCTCCACGAAGAAACATGGACCAATAATGAAACCACTGGCAACACGACACCACACAGTCTCTTTTACGGGATGCAGCGTCGTGGGATTATCTCGTGAGCAAAACCTGCAGTTTTGCTTATTCACATTCCCTTTCAAATCGAAGTGTGCCTCATCTCTCATGGTGACCTTGTTTATCGTCATTGCATTCTGTTTACCACTTCAGATTCGGATATCACACTTGAAGGAGGCCGAAGAATCGATCGGTCGAAACGTCGTGTTAGCAACACAAACAACTATTTGAAAGCTTTAATTCTTATTCGTTATTTCTTTTAAAATATCATCAGACAAATGGACACCGTTTGAATTATTGCATTCGCGATAGCGGTTCAGCATATTGTTTATTACCGTCTCTTGAACAAAACAGTGGATGGCTGCAGTGATGTCTGCCTTCAATTCATCGACAGATGTTGGACGTTTCTTATTAACTTCGCTCTTTAGGAATCCTCATAGGAAGAAATTGGGAGGCGTTAAATCTGGAGGGTGTGGTGCCCAGGTGCCCAGACTAAACCGAGAGATTATACTGTCTGTAAACTGTTGCCGTAGAAAGTCCATAACAATCCTTACTGTGTGGCAATTGGCTCCATCTTGCTGAAGCCATATGTCTTCAGTCACAATGTTCCTTCGCTGTATTTCAGGAATTAAAAAGTGCTGCAGCATGTGGAGGCAACGTTCCGAGTTTACAGTTACAGTCTGTTTGTCCTCCACGAAGAAACATGGACCAATAATGAAACCACTGGCAACACGACACCACACAGTCTCTTTTACGGGATACAGCGTCGTGGGATTATCTCGTGAGCAAAACCTACAGTTTTGTTTATTCACATTCCCTTTCAAATCGAAGTGTGCCTCATCTCTCATGGTGACCTTGTTTATCGTCTTTACATTCGTCAAGAAACCAATGGCAGAAATCAGGTCGCTTCACAAAGTCACTACCGTTCAATTGTTGCACAACCTGCCTCAAGTGTAGATCCTGGTGGAGTATACGCCTTAAGCGCCTGCCAGAAACACCAGTTTGCGCTGACAGGCGACTTGTTTGGACGTTTCGCGATTGCAGTAGCAACAGCTGCAATTGTCTCAATTGTTCTCACTGAACGCCGTCGCACACGCAGAGTTGCCTGAACACTTCCAGTTTCCACAAATGTCCGAAAACGACAAGAGGATGGCGTTCCAAGAGGGGATTTGTCTGTCAGGAAACTGTCTTCGGAAAGACCACTGCATTTGAATAATTGAATATGTCTGGATATAGAGCTTGAACACGTTAATTCTTGTTTGCAAGTCATAATAAAGTAGTACATCCCATGAGTTAAATACATAATAAACGAACAAGCTTTTATGATTATTATGAGAGAAGGACGTGCTGGTAGCAACTGTTGATCTCTTTAATTTGGAGAATTGTGCGTTCACTTCAAACTGGGAAGATTTATGATCGGACTAGACGATCGAAGAGATAAGTAAGACAGAATGGACGACTATGAAGAATGTTATGGATGATAATCGAGGGGAAAGTGAACGAAGAGATAGATAGATAGATAGATAGATAGATAGATAGATAGATAGATAGATAGATAGATAGATAGATAAGTTTAGTTAGTCACTCATTAGAAACCATTACGTAACCAACGTCTTTTGGCAGTATGCCGTGTTGGGGGTGATCAATTAAAAAATTGGAAAAACGGGTGATCAATTAAAAAATTGGAAAAACGGGTGATCAATGAATAAGTTACTTCTCTCGCCTTTTGTTGGGCGGTGATCACTAAAAAAGTGAGACTTTCCAAAAAAACAAGTGTTAACACTGTCGGACACAAAATAAGGACCAATATAGCATAAGATTACATTGTAAATTCCATTCCCTAAAAACCGACGTTTGGGGGGAAGAGGTGTCCAAAGAAAACAAATAAACGTTATTCTAGACATAATTAGGAATAAATGCGTCAATGTTCAGCCCTCTAGCTCCATTGGTGTGGCCTGTACACGCGACAGCCAGCCAACCAGGCCCACTGAAGAAACCTATGTTGATGTTGACAGTTTCTAATATAT
>VCCN01001601.1:2184997-2195223 GCA_006491835.1 Architeuthis dux
AAGGGCTATCCGACATAATGATAATAGGAAAAGACAATGTGGGGACTCAGAAATAATTTTCAAAACATGTTTCAGCCTAACATGTTTCAGCTGGCTCGATGCTCCACGAGCGTGGCCTTATGCAGTACCACGCAGAGCCTAGTACACATATATGAGCTGTTTTTATTTTTATTATTAATTTCTTTTAATTTTTGTCTTGTTCATCTTTTTTAAAAATTACCTTTTTTTGTTGTTTACCCGCCAACCAACGCCAACCACCGCAAATGTCCTCATCAGCTTATTTTTAACTTTCAATTCCTAACGGTAGTAAATATCACTGAAAAAATTATTTTTTCTTTTTTTTAAAGATATAATTTGCATAATACGACGATGCAAAGAACTCACCGTTGTCGAAGTCAAAAAATAAAAAAGGATGCAAAAGGGTAAAAGAAAAAATAGTCGCCTTTAAACATTGAATGGCAAGACAGGTTAGAGATAATCGAACGAAGCGTGGTTGCAAATGAATAATTCAACATGGCCGACCTCTATCAGTGAGATGCGGCTGTCGGCTGTAATTACTCAGGTTTCACTTGTTCGACATTGGGTAATCGAATGTGGATTGATGCATTATGCTTATATACAAATATATAATTCAATGTGATCATATATATATATATATTATATGTGTGAATGTATGTACGTATATATGTATATTACTATAAGTTTGAATAAAGCCCGTAGACAAGGTTTTTTTTCTAGTCAACTGTTCTTGTTTAAGTACAAGAGAATGCATGTGTGAATTCTATGAGTGTAAGTGTTTTATAACTGATAGATAAATTTAAGCCAGTCATAACGCACAAACGCTATAATGCTAAATTTAGATTATTTAAGAATAAAAAGCGAATAACATCTATAGTTTTTGTTTTCCTGATATTGATAATGGCTAGAATGTATGTATGGTCGAAAGCGCTAGATTCCAAAACGTTTGGTCAATACTTTCACTCATTGAATCCAGACGTGCGTTCTCTGGTAAGTAAACAAGAAAAGTTGAATTTTTATTTCCTTGTCTATGATTTTTAAACAAACTATTAATGAAGGATTGCTTGCTTAAATACACATTATATATATATATATAATCTAGTTATATATATTGTCACATCCACAGACAGCGCTGTTTCGTCGTTTTTACGACTCATCAGTGTGGCTAATGACTATAAGTGCCTTGGTGCCCCGAGCGAGGATTGAAACCGGATCTCTGGTCCGGCCGTCCGATTTCCTACCAACGCCCCAGTTAAATATAATCCGTGTACATCAAATTGTGTGTCAAAATAATTCATTAGACCGTGGTTTTTAGTAGAATGCTCAATACCTTGGGTAGAGCCGTAATATACATGATATTTCTTTATTGATCCACAACGAGCTGTACAACTGGTTTCACTCTCTGGATTATTCAAGTTAAGAGTTCCAATTATTTTTAGTATAAATTGGAACTCTTAACTAAGGCTATATCCACTTGAATAATCCAGAGAGTGAAACCAGCTCGTTGTGGATCAATAAAGAAATATCATGTGTGTGTATATGTGTATATATATATACATATATATATATATATCCTTGTAGACCTCAGTTATGATCCGAAGAGAGCTCGATACAAAAGTAGAGCGGATATTTGTGGGAATAGATTTTGAAATGAAATGAAACCGGCAGTACCGCTTGTAATGAACCATTAAAATTTATTCCCACACATATGTGACTATCAGGAGAACTATCTTTTCAAAACTAATGGGATCTTTTTGTTCTTGAATGTTGAACTTGTTCTGCCGAAAGCCTAGGATGGTTTTTCGTTTGATTCCTTGTACTTTTTAGGAATTCATGGAGATCTGTAGTCCCATGTAGATGTAGTGGTCTACTTTCCTTAAGGTAATATACCTTTTTTAATGTAGTGGCAGATGATAAATTTACAAATTTTAGAAGTATTTGCCCAGAGGAAAGTCGTCTGAGTTGGTTTTAAATAGCCATTTTTATGAGTCTTTAACTTTATCGAATAATGTGTCGTATACATGTGAATATACAGGTATGCATGTCTATATGTATAGCAGATATTTTATATGAGTTTACATGCAAACAAACAAACCCGAGTACGCCGAGGACTCAGCATTTTCTGTTCACCATTTCAATATTGTCTCATCTTCAAGGTCTTCGTTAGAAGATCCCATCTTCTCTATATTTTTATAAGCGTCGGGTTTATTTTTCTCTCTTGCGTGTTTTAGATTTTTGAGCAAATTTCCATGTCTTTTTGTTCGGCTATCAGGATGAAGCGTACGCAGAATAAATTGCAGGTCCTCGAAGATGGGAACGTAAGATCCTTGGATAAGATAAGAATGACGAAGGATGAAAACCGGACAGAAAAAAGGAGGACGAATTGTAAAGGGAGGAAAGGGGAGGAAATGAGGTAGAATGAGATAAGGTGGGGTTAGATAGAAAAGGAAAGAAAAACAGGAAGAAATGATGGAGGAAGGGATAAAGAAAGAAAGAAAGAAAGAAAGAAAGAAAGAAAGAAAGAAATGGAACGAAAAAGAAATAAAGAAATGAAAAATAAAGTGAGAAAAGGAAAGAAACAAACGAAGAAACCAATGAGAAATAAATAAATTAAAAGTGATTAAAAGAAATTAAAAAGAAAGAAAGAAAGAAAGAAAGAAAGGGGAGAACAGAAGAAATAATGTGAAAGAAAGAAACAAACAAACACATATACAAATGAAAAACGAAAGAAAGCAAAGTAATGAAAAGAAAAAAGAAAGAAAGGCAAAATGAAAAAGAAAAAAAGAAAGAAAGAAAAAATGAAAAAGAGAGTAAGAGAAAAAACAAAAAGAAAGGAACATGAAAAGAAACAAACGAATGAATAATGTAAGTTTGCCTTCCACAGGAACTAGCTGGAAGGCCTGTCCGTATGTTGGACTTTCTGTTAGTACACCTAATATGTGTTGATAAAGAGATTCAGTAAAATATCACTAATAGTCTACAGTAACTAGAGGATCGACATTTTGTTTTTCAACGTTTCAATCTTTATCCATGTTATTCTAATTTTCCTCTCTTTTTCTTTCAGGAGTGCGAGCAACGAGGAAAATGAACTGCTGAGTGCAGGTGCAATAAAGGTAAGGGTCGTTTTCTTTGCTGATATTTCAGATTCTTTGAATTAAAAAAGAAAGGGAAAGAGAAATCCGAAGACGTTTGGCTCAAATATGAATAGCTTGGGCATCAGTGCCATTTTGTAGAAATGTTTGAAGGGGGGGGGGGGTTCGAAAGCAAAAACTAGATCTCTTGAAAGGCCACGTTTGATTTATTTATGTCGAGATAAATCGTTCATCAAAACGCCTGTTTTTATGCAATGTCGATAAGATGTTTCACCCTTTTTGGTTGCCATCTTTTGTCCTCGTCATCTGAAAGTTTAAATGCTCGACATCTTGGGTATATCTACTGTGCGTTGAAGTCAGTTATCCTGTTCTCTTCGACAATATGGGATTAATTTTATCCGCCTTGTCTTCTGATAGGAACGTTAAACAGTGACATTTAAATAACATTTAAAATAAATAACTAGTTAAACATAAAATGGTGGAAGGTTCCCAGTGAATTTAGAAAACTACTATTTCCACGGGCTTACGTTATTTTGGGTCTTTTAAGCAAAGTTGTAACAAAGATAAGCATCCATTTGTTTTAAAGAGAATGCTATCTTTATTCCTTAAATAGGTGAATTAGGAATAGCACCGTTAAAATATTTAAGGATATTCAAAGGAAATGTTTTTATTCAACGGGTATTTCTAAGCTTACAGTATTTTACATGATTATCTTGCTTACCATTTATGCATGGAGAGGCGCTTTTTCTTTTCTATAGAAATAAATTTATAAGGGTCTTGTTTCAATCATGTTCACCTCGTAAAATATATAAAATTAATACGTGAGTAGTTTAACAGATAGATCATGTCCCCTTTGTTCTTCAGCCAACAGGGCTTTATTTTGTGATCAACTTATTACCTTCCATCGTATGTCAAAATCAAATATATGCAACGTCTTCATTCATTCCATAGCAATGTATAGAAAAGATAGGTCTGTATTGTGTTAGTTTTCTCAGTAGCGTTAGTAGCTTCACATGTAGATGCGTGTCTGTCCACATAGCAAAAGCGAACTCCATTGATCCTGGGTCAAATAAACATTGGACAGATGCAATAATAAATTGTCAGCTAACACCACTTTGATCAGAATTATATGATTTTCTGCTTCTACAGAATATCTAATAAACTACTCTTTTATATAATCAATGTTATATGTGCGAAAACATCCTAATCATCCCATCTTGCGTAATTAATAATGGTTGATTAATGGCTATAATTAAGTGCGTGACATTGGCTACTTTATTTGATAGGTAGATATGTAGATAGATACGAGGTCTGGAAAGTATCCAGACATCTAATGTTAACAGAAAATAGCCGGCCTAGAGCAATGGCAACTTTGTCCCCGTTACGAAATGACTGACCAACCTTTTTGCTTTCTACATACGATGCAGATACATCTTTTGAAATAAGGGGATCCTGGATAACACAGATAATCAATGAGAGTAATTTTATATTTCTATACGTTTTCCGGCCACAGTCCTTTTCTCAGACATTACTATACCTATAGAAGTTATTCTCTGAAGATTGTTTAGCGAACAGAAGACATATCCCGGCGACTCCCCGACTACAGACTCTGTAATTACCTCCAGACTTTCAACACACATAAACAACAACTCAGTTCCACAGCAAAGACTACAAGAAGTACCACCACCGAGAATGCAACAGTGAACGCTACGGTGTTCTATTTGATGCCTATAGTAACGCAACACTATCATATCGGCTAAAAGATGTATGCGTTACTCATGGGCTACATCCTAAAATACTTAATAACATTATTAAACATGCCATGTCATAATAGATGATTTTATACGTATGAAATAGATCAGTACATGGCAAAATTAATTCTTACCTCGTCTGAAATCGGAAAAACGTGGGCTTTTTTTAAAGAGCCCTACTGTGGAATGAATTTCAGATATTTGCCATATCAGACCAAAGCAGTCAAGATAAGCTTACATCAAGTGACACGTGGGTTAAACCATAAAATGATGTCCGTTGTCCTCCAGATCTCTGCTATGATGGCCAAACGCGCAAGTGACAAAGTAGCTGAGTTATTGGCGAATGTTAAAAGAGGATTGACTTTATATCTGACTGGCGTAAAGCGATTAGATTTCGTCTTACCAGCTGCGATCGCTGCAACGTGTTTTGCATCGTTATTAGGAGATATGGCTGCGTGCCGAATGTATGAAATTGAAGCAAGATACTGGATTTGGTTATCTGTTTCTCCAGCATCTGGGGCGCGTGTCTCTCTCCGTATACAAACATTTACATCAATGCTTATGAGGACAGATAGATAGATAGATAGATAGATAGATAGATAGATAGATAGATGTGGTGGTCTTTAAGACAGTGGCTCTGGCAAATCATTGCCTATAAAAGATATTTTACCTAAGTTTTGTAGAACAGGAGAGCAACACACAATCTATGACAAATAAACCTTTTTCCCATCTTAAAAGATAAAGTGTAGACTAGACATTAGTCTGAACAATACTGTCATTTGATAATGATGATAAATTTATACACACGCTCGCGTATAAACATCATCATCATCAGCAGCAGCAGCAGCCATTACAGGTCCACTCCTGGAAAAAGGCCTTTCCCATATCTTTCCATGACGATCTTGATTGTGCTAACCTCTGCCTTACCAGCAAACTTTTCTATCTCATTCATCCATCTTGTGTCTTGTCTTTTCCTGCTGCGTTTACTGTCCCATGGGAACCAATCGGTTAGTCTTTTGCTCCATCTATTATCGTCTCTTCTTGCTAGGTGACCAGCCCATCTCTGCTTTTGTTGCTTAATTATTTGCATATCTTTCACTCTAGTCCTCCCTCTGACCCATGTTGATCTTTTTCTATCTCTTAGAGTTATCCCTAGCATTGCTCTTTCCATGGCTCTCAGTTCGTTTTGTTAATATCCATGTTTCGCATCTGTAAGTCATAGCTGTTATTATGTATCCATTGTATATTTTACGCTTTAAGCACATTGGCAAGGTGCTCTTCAATATGTCTCTATTCATGCCGAATGCTTTCAAACCTATCGTTATGCGTCGTTTTATTTCGCTTTCATGGTCTTTGTCTAACTTTATTACCTGTCCTAGATAGATTTATTCGTCAAGCTTCTCCCTCTATCTTTATGATCTTTTTGGAGACTTTATCGTTGAACATTACTTTTGTCTTTGTTCTGTTCATCTTTAAGCCCACTCTTTTACTGTCTTTATTTAGAACAGTCAACATGTTGTGTAATTCTTCCGATGCTTCTGACGTCATGGAAACGTCATCGGCGAATCTTAAGTGATTTAAGTATTCTCCGTCTATGTTTATTACCATTCCCTCCCAATCAGTTTTCCGAAAGATGCTTTCAAGGCTCGCTGTAAATAGTTTAGCAAATCCTGATCGACTATAGCTGAGTCGATACCACTTTTACTTCGCTGACAATAGTTTTATATCCGGCTATTACATCTATGGCGCGGTGTTATATCCACGTCGTCAGCTGTCATGTTTCGATAGTTGTTACACCTTTGGGTGGTACCTTATAGTCAAAATTATGTTTTTGGTTTCCGGAAAAGTTGTAACTGTTTGATACTAAGACTTGTTAGTCGTACACTGAGCTGTTAGACTCGATACACTGAATTGTAGAACCCGTCTTCCTTTTTTGTTACTTAGTCACAATGTCGTGGTTGTCGATGACTGAATAGCAAATCTCGAAGGTGATCTCGTACTATCTCGTACTATCTCGTATGAATACAAAATGTGCTGATCGGCGTGAAACTTTGGTTTGGTGACTTATTACGAATAGCATCCTCATCTCTTTTTGGTGGGTTGTAACAAAACGTTTCGGTTAGTGATTTCACCAGCCTTCATCAGGTGAATACCGTATTCAGTACCCCCCCCCCTATTCGCATAGGGTAGGAGTTGTTGTACTAATAGCTTTAATGGCACACCCAGTACCGTCCCTATGATCTCAAAATGCCACATTCTGTTACTTGATATGTAAAGACGCACCTCTTGAGATATCAGCGATTTTTCGTCGAGAATCTTCAGTTGTTAATTTGTAACTGAATTATACAAGTCGGTTTGTTAGCGTCTGTGTAAAAGAGAAATTAGATAGGCTTATTTATGTATTTGTATCGTTGTGGGCGTGTAAGTAAAGCTACTTGCTTCGTTCGACCCATTTCAGATTAATTTCTTTCATGCGATTGGTAAATACATAACTCTGATGCTTGAAACACACACACGAATACAGAACCAAAAGAATATTTACGCATAACTGGTGTTTACGTATACCTAAATCCGTATAAACATGTTCTTAGATTTACACGATTAGAAGCAAACATATATACACGTAAACACAGCCATTTATAGTGCAGACTTTATCTCACAGGTCTTACAGGTCAACGATTAGTACTCTCAGAATCTAATGGAATTGTCTCAGATATGTTATCATGTCATGAAATAAATCTCTTATATAAATAAATTATACGAGCCCATTGCATATACAAACTGATAAACCTGGTGTGCTTCTATCTGCAACACTAATTCATAAATATACTTATTTTAAAGATAAACAGCAGAATAAATAATGGCTTTCTTTCATATATTCTACCTCAGCGTTTCTGAACCCATAAGTCGTTCCCCAATTTTACGTCGCGAGAATAAAATTCGGGGGGTCGCAATGAAATTTGCTTTATTTTGTCAGATATTTGATTGAAACTTTATATTCGATTTTCTGATTAATTTTCTAATCATCCAACATTGGGATTACGAGTGGGTCCGCAAATTCTCAGTATTGATAAACATTTTGGTGAAAAGCGTTCTGTTAACCAAATTAACAATCTGATAGTAATATCTGAATATGGCACTATGGAAAATCTATTTAGAAAATTAGAGTTAGCAGAGTTCTGGTCGGAAGTTTCCAAACAATATATAGAAATCTGTAAAAGAACAATCAAATTGGTAACTTTCATAACTTCCTATCTCCTATTCTCGACTATTATATTCAAAAAGAAAATACAGAAATCACCTTTCGATCCAAATATGTGTTCAGTTGTGAGACTAAACCCCTATTCTATAGAGTCAACGGCTGATCAGCGTGTAACAAACAAACAGCGTTAAAGTTTATGTTAAGTTTATCTTTTTACTTAATAAACTTAGATTTAAAAGAAGGGTCTCAGTAAAAATTAATAAAAAGAGAATGGCAGTCGCTAATGGTAAAAGGTTAAGAAACACTGTTCTATATTGTATATGCCCGCTTGTTAGAGTGTCTTCATCCTAGTTTGCCGTTGATGGCACTTGCATTCTTTATATTCTTTTAGAAACCGTCAACTAAAACTGTCATCATAACTGTCAACATAGGTTTGTACAAGGGGAAACAAAAGCACTCAACTTTGCATATAAGAGACCCGGGGTATATTTTTGGAGCCATTTTGGGTGGGGAGTGGGTTTTATATGCCATCAAAAACGGATTATTTCATCTGTTACGCAGTTTTATGAGCATATGAATAATAAAAAGATAACTGATAATTCTGTTTTATTATTTTTGGAGTGGGAGGGGCATTGTTTAAAATAGATTCTGTGTATCTGTAATTTTCTGTCGATCAAAAGAGAATGAACATTCGCAAAGATCTCTCCTTTACAAATGTATTCATATCAGGAGAGAACATTCTCAATCCAGATCTCAGGCTGTTAGCAATTTGAAATCTTTTTTCCTTTTTAAGTAATTTTTTAACGAACGCTATTCGTAGTGAAGCGATAAATTTATCTCTGATTAATGTGTGGACTTCTTTTTTTAATGTGTGGACTTCTTTTTTTAATGTGTGGACTTCTTTTTTAATGTGTGGACTTCTTTTTTAATGTGTGGACTTCTTTTTTTAATGTGTGGACTTCTTTTTTTAAAGATAAACTGTTAAGATCAATGTAAACATGCAAACTATTTCATGTAAACTATTTCAAAAACTAGAAATATTTTAGTAAGTTTGGTGAAAAAATTCACGCAATTTTCCAAATTTCGGCGACATACAGGCGTACACATACTCCTAACAAATGCATCTTCATATAATCACTCACACCCATTAAAAAGGTCATTTCCTGATGTCTGCAGGTTTACTGAGATGTTTCAAGCAGTTTTTCAGAAAGTTTACATTAACAAACCGAATGTGTGTATTAAGCTGGAATACGGATACATAGTCCTTATCGAATTGTTCATCTCAGAGTTTGATGTTCGATGTTGCTCAAGAATTAAAAATTCAATCAGAAATGTCTTTGCAGTCATCGACGCTAGCACGCGTGCAATCCCAAACCAATAAATAGTCTTCAAAAGAATATGAATCGCCCTACTACGCGATATTTCTCTTCTAACAAGCCTGGTTCTAGTTTTATCAAAGACAGCCTAGAAAAACTATTTCTTCAATAAATTTGCTTCGATTTGTTTTACCATATAAAACTTAATGCAGCATGATTATTGTTCGTGTGGACTTCCATAGTCATGCGGACACGTGCACATCAACAATTAAAGCAACAACAAAAGAAAATTGAATGGAAATTAAACGAAACAAAAAGGCCGACCACGAAATGATAATGAAATCTTTAAAAGCAGCTGACTTCCGCTGATTTAGAAAAATAAATGAATAAAAAACAATATGGAGGCTGTTTAATGAAGCTTATCCACCAGGTGGAGCTGCGAGCAAAACCTCTTCAAACAAGATTACTTCCGTTTCGCTACAGTGCATCCGCCATGAATTTTCACTGAATACTGCCTACGGTTTTTTCGTTTTGAGTTACGATTTCCCTCTCTCGTTTTCTCTCTGTATCATTCTATTCTTTCTTTCTCTCTCTCTCCCTCTATCTCTCATTCTTTATTCATTTCTTTTATGTGTATTGCCTTTCCTTCTATCTTCATGGCTTTCACCCTTTTTCCTATTCTTTCCAATTTTCCCTTTTCTCCTATAATTATCCTTTCTTCAATACCTCTTTAGGGTCCACTACAAATCCCACTACTTTTTCTCCCCTTTTCCCTTTAACCTTCTCTCGGTATTTTCTTACCTTCTCTATTCACACACACACACTCTCTCTCTCTCTCTCTCTCTCT
>VCCN01001601.1:2283061-2293820 GCA_006491835.1 Architeuthis dux
TCTAGATGTCAGAAATTACTATTTAGATGATTTTTAATAAAACAATATCTTTAATACATTAAGTAATACTTTAATAAAAAAAATAAATAATAAAGATTAAAGTCACATCTATGTTATTAATACTATATAATACTAGCATTCCAAGGGAAATTATTAATCACCGCCACCCATATATGCTGTGTTAGGGATGATCAATTACAAGTTGGAAAAGGGTGTGATCAATGAATAAGTTGCTTCTCTCGCCTTTTGTTGGGCTGTGATCACTAAAAAAGGGCTGAATTTTCAAAAAACAAGCGGGCACAAACTAGTGACCGATTTAGCATAAACTTACATTGAAAATTGAGCCCCCCTCTAAAAACCTGGGGTGGGGTATTTTCAAAAAACAAAAAAAGATTTTCCTTACTCATTGAGGAGAGTGTGTGGACAAAATTTCCAGTTTCTACTATGAATGGTTGAGGCGAGGTCCGGATACATAGATAGATACATAAATAGATACATAGATAGATATAAATGTCAGAACACATGAATAACCTAAACCCAGCAATAAACCAGTGTTGTGAGTAGCGGTGATTAATATTTGCTAGATTTTAGATATATATCTGGAGCATCTAGATCAGTGGTTCCCAACCGGGGGGTAGTCCAAGTGTGGAATAAGGCTATTAGGTAAAAATAAAATTTCAGTCGGGCTTTCTGCACTTCTATCAAGTCGGAAATAAGCTTCAAGTTGAGAATGATTTAAGATGTGTTCTCCCACAAATAGACCCACAAATCGAAGAACTAGTAGCAATAAAACAAGAACAGAGATCACATTGATGTGTATAACAGTTACGATAGCAGAATTCTTATTTTTTTGTAATAAATTTGAATTTCAAATGTTGTGTTCTAATTATTTTCGCTTGCTATTTTTGAGTAACAAATACACACCAGCAGTTGTACAATTATAAAATTAATAAAGTAATTCTTAGTATGAAGCTGTCTAATTGTACATAAAATAAAGTTATTATTTGAAATTATTCTTTGTTGCAACTTAATAAATGGAAGGGGGGAATACTAGTAATCTTATTGACAAAAGTGGGGAATGACTCGAAAAAGGTTGGGAACCACTGATCTAGATGTTTCTAGGTGTTTTGAGATGGTTTTTTTCAATCAATTTTAAATCTAAACTTGAAAATGAAGTTTGCAACACTACACGTGCTAATTCTTCACGCAAGAAAAGAACTAGTGCATCTATGGTCTGATTTTCAGTCTTTTCTTTTTTTCTTAATAGGTCGAGTAACTTCCCTTCTGAACAGAAATTTCACATAGCATAGTCTTTACCTGATTATAATCTTATTTTGAACTGGCAATTTAACCAGTCAGCTAAATGGATGGCTTTGCACGGACCAAACCTCTTCACATGACCTCGCATGACTTTATTTGCACTCCAAGTCGCCTTCGTTCGTCAAATGCTTAAAAACTTGGGTCTGTGTTCACGCAAACCTTTGATTAAAAGCTTGTTGTCTTCTATAAGGCAGGAATGAAAAATGTGTGTCCAGATTGGCATTTCTATGGTATTAGTGAATGTTCTGGCAGGGAATAAAGGAACAAAAATACAGACAATAAAGAAGGGCTTAAGAAAATAAGATTTAAAAAGAAAGAAAGGCTTAAGAAACAAGAAACAAGGAAAGAAAGAAAGAAAGAAAGAAAGAAAGAAAGGAAGAATTAGAGAAAGGAAAAGAAAAGAATTAGAGAAAGGAAAAGAAAGGAAGAATTGGAGAAAGAAAAACAAAGGAAGAATTAGAGAAAGGAAAACAAAGGAAGAATTAGAGAAAGGAAAAGAAAGAAAGAATTAGAGAAAGGAAAAGAAGGGAAGAATTAGAGAAAGGAAAAGAAAGGAAGAATTAGAGAAAGGAAAACAAAGAAAGAATTAGAGAAAGGAAAAGAAAGGCAGAATTAGAGAAAGGAAAAGAAAGGAAGAATTAGAGAAAGGAAAAGAAAGAAAGAATTAGAGAAAGGAAAAGAAAGGCAGAATTAGAGAAAGGAAAAGAAAAGAAGAATTAGAGAAACGAAAAGAAAGGAAGAATTAGAGAAAGGAAAACAAAGGAAGAATTAGAGAAAGGAAAACAAAGGCTTCACTAGAAAGAAGCAAACAGACAAAGAAAAAGAAAGACTTATAAGAAAGAAGAACGAAAGAAAGAAATACTATAAAATAAAGACTTAAGAAAGAAAGAATAAGACATTAAAAAGAAAGAAACTAGTAGAAGGCCAAAAACAAGATTGTTTATCACTTTAATGGAATAAGAAATGAAAGAACAGGGAAAAGTAAGACTTGTCAGTTCAGCGCAGGTGGTAACACACAGGCTAGAAATCACCTGATCACGTGTTCAAATTTCGGTACGGAAATGCTGATTTTATATGTCAGTTTACTCCCTTATTTCTGATGACTCTTGTTCTTGTTCTTGTTATATAGGGAAGTAAGGTCTACTCTGACTTTGACAAAAATGACACACTGAAGCAATGTTGCCAACTCATAAAATATTTTCGCGCTAGTTTGACAGCCAAAAAGTGCTAAAAAAGCGCTAAAAAAGCGCTAAAAAAGCGCTACATTTTTTAAAATAGCCAAAAATGGCCAAAAACCACCAAAAAGACACTAAATGTGGTCAAAAACGCGCTAATTTAGCGCTTTTTGCACAGCCAAAACAAGAAACGCGCTAAATCTAGCGCGAAACGCGCTAAATTGGCAACACTGCGCTGAAGACATGTATGCTGCTAGAAAGAAAGAAAAACAGAAAGAAAACAGATAGAATGAAAGAATGAAAGAAAGACCTCACCGAAGAAAGCATGAATAAAACCAGCTACGAATGAGCAGCCTCTTCCTTTCTTTTGCCTTCAACATTTCTTTTATTGTCGAACTCCAAGACAATGTCAGGAGTTGACTTTACTTTCCTACCATAACAAGAACAAGAACAATCCTCACCAAAATTTTGGGTGTACACCGATATGTAAAATCAACGTTCCCCTACCGTGATTTGAACTCACAGCTTACTGATTGCTAAGCTGGTGTCTTGCTAATTGAGCTTAATTGACAAGCCTTAGATATTTTGAATATCTCAATAACCAGTTGCGTGGCCGTGATGTAACTTAGCAACCAATCAGAGGGAACTTTACTGCGCATGTATGAAAAGACATTCTCCCGTGGGGTCACTCAGTCGGCAGTGAGACGTTATTGAGTGACCGTGTGTACTGTGTGACCGTCGCATTTCACAATGAATTAGTAGATTCTTCACGTCTCGTGCGGGTTTGTTTTGGCAAAACATCGCATCACCTATGTCGATCAGCCCCCTGGCTCTCTCCGATTTCTGATTTTTCTTTTCCAACGCTAGAGTGGACGAGATTAGGGAGAACGCGGACAGGTAGCTGATAGCGAAGATGCAGAGTTTGCAGACTATTTTTAAAAGTGTTTGATATCTCAAGGGAAGTACTATGAAGAGGACTAAGGTGCCATTGCCCTAGGTAGGCTACTTTTCTCGTACTTTTCTTTTTATATCTCCACTTCTTCTTTTCCTTCATTCCTTTTCTCGTTTTTAAGCTGATCGCTATCCACCTCTCTGTAATCGAAATCCCACCTCTCTTTCTCTCTTTTTTTCTTTATCTTACACTTCTTTCTTTTCTCTCTCTCCCTTCACTTCTCTCCATCTTTACATCTTCTTCTTTCCCTCGTGCCGCTAAGCAAACAAGTGACGTAAGGCAAAACCTAGACAATGACCCAACATGGCGTAATACCACATCAAAAGTATACCTTTCTTCTGTTGTAAACCCGTCACCTTTTTTCTACGACTTAATGAAACTGCAACAAACGACTGAGCCCAATGTAGGTGGCGCTGCGGTTGTAACATGGCGACAACAATAATTCAGGGGAAACAGACAAAATAACGACAGACGTATTATCCAGAATAAACATCGAGAAAATGGGGGGCAGCTGTCGAGTTGGTGGACAATTAATTACTGGACGTTGGTTTTGCTGAGGTGAAGTATGAAGCATAGGAATATATAACTGGCAGGAACGGGGCTTTAAACAAGGCGTTAAATTGGAGCTTATGTACATACGTACATACATGCGTAGGTAAATACGTGCATACATTCAAGTGTGTTTGTTTGTGTGTCTACGAAGAGGGGGAATCAGAAGAGGGATAGAAATAAGTAGGATTGGAACGCTGCTGTTTCAAAGGAAGAAAGGCAAAAACAGAAATATGGCGACCGGGAAAGAAAACAAAAAATGGACGGAAAGAAAAATTGTAGGAAAGCGAAGAGAATGTCAGGAATCTAAAATAGAAGAATCGAATTATCAAATAATTTATATTACAGACTTATCGCTTATAATGAAAAAGTTATGACAATTGTTGGGGTTTTTTTTTAATAAATTATATCAGTATGATAATAAAAATAAAAAATAAAAGAATGGGGAGATAATTTAAAACTTAGCACGGATTATCTCCCTTTTAACGCCCGAAGAAATTGTATGTGATTATTATCGTGATAAAATTCCCAACAATTTTCTGCGGGTCGGGGACTACATTATTGTTGGAAAGAAGTGAAGAATTGTATTATTGTAGACTTCTAACATTTTTCCACGCTCGTAAGAAAACCGAATGCTTAACAAAAGGACGGTTTTTAAAGCCATTTTAATTGGATGAAGTCACTATTACTACTTGTACTAAACCTGTCAATTGTCCACCTTTATAAAAAAAACTAAAAATTATTACAGATTTTGGCGTCAGGGGAGGGACTTAGCATGTAACCAACTACTACTTGTCTAATAGGAGGCCTGTTTCATAAATGATATAACTGCGTTGCGTCCTCGAGCCTTGTTAAAAAGACAGGATGTTCAGATGCTGGTATTCAAGGTGGACTGCCCTACCCACTTGAAAGCGTGGCGCATTACAACCTTCGCATTCTCATTTATCTCCAATTACCTTGTGCTGGACTAAGCTTAGTAAGTACCAACATGTATTAAATATCTATTAGAAAAATACATACATGTATGGACGTTGGCGCCTACCGTAGCACGATTGGTTTCTTCACTACTATATTGCCTTGTACCAGACTAAGCTAAGCTTAGTATATAGGATCAGGCTGACACAGATAGATAACATGTGGAGAGAGTAAGACACAGAAAGACTGGGGGAAAGAGAGAACAAGAAAGAATGAAAGAAAGAAAGAAAGAAAGAAAGAAAGAGAGAAACTAGTGTAATGAGTTCGATCCTAATTCGATCGATCCACCCCTTTGGCCTTGTGCCAGACCAAAATAAGCTTAGTAAATAACGAAAGATAGAAACTGGTTGACTACAGGGAGTTCCGTAAGAATCTCCTTTCCTACCCGTTGTGAGGGGAGTAACTTTGTATTGACTCGGCTGAGTATAGAGGTTTGAGGATTTTGTTTCAAGGTTACTCCCCTTACAACGGGTAGGGAAGGACATTCTTACGGGACCCCCTATATATAGGGGAGTAACTTTGTATTGACTCGGCTGAGAGACGTGGTATAGAGGTTTGAGGATTTCTTTCAAAGCTACTCCCCTTACAACGGGTAGGAAAGGGCATTCTTACGGGACTCCCTATATATAGATATATAAAGTGTGCAGAGAAAGTAAGAGACAAAAAGATTCAGAAAGAAATAAAGAATGAAGGAAGCAAAGAAAGAAGGGGTAGCCCCCCCCCTACCCTTTCTTTCTTTGCTTCTTTCATTCTTTATTTCTTTCTAAATCTTTCTTAGAGAAAGTAAGAGACAAAAAGATTCAGAAAGAAAGAAGGAATGAACGAAGAAAAGGTAAGGGGGGATAGAGAAAAAGACAATAAATTAAGAATATTAGATGTAAAATAAATGAAAAGTGTGATTCCAAAACGCGATAAGCGCCATTTAAAAATAAAATGTGTTTAATTAAATTAAAAATAAAATTATGGATTTGAATCTTTCGTCTTATTAAAAACTTATAAACTGCATATGAATAAAACGGTTGTAATAAAATTTAAAAAATTCAAATCCCGAATTCGATTTTTAATTTGATTAAACACATTTTATTTTTGAATGGCGCTTATCGCGTTTTGGGACCACACTCTTCGAATAATGAAATAAAAAATCTTTTTTTAAAGTTATAACCTGAATGATTAATTGAAAATGAATGCTGTTTGTAGGCACGGTCTCTCTCTCTCTCTCTCTCTCTCTCTCTCTCTCTCTCATACATACACTCTACTTTCTCTTTGTGTATGGGAAAGAGCTGTTGCTATATAGAACGTATGTGTCTTGTGTACATTTTACTCTTTGCAAAGACCGCAGATCAAGGAGTCTTGACAGAGCTTCTTCGCTGAATTAGTTTTAATTTACGCGTGCGTGAAAAAAATTACTTTGATGTATAGGAAGCCATGAAGTACGACCTTCAAGTAGTTGTGTTATTTAAAAACGTTAAAAATTGAATTTATTTCTATTTGTCTTGTAAATGCGTTTGAAAAATTACATTCATTTCTTCTTTTTTTTCTTCTTTGCAACTGGATAATATTCAGTTTCGTCAGGATAGTTTTTCAGCTCTCACTGCTCGAGAGATCGTAAACATTTTAAACGGAATTTTTTCCTCAGTTTTAAAATACTGCACTGATATTTTGAATAGTTTTCCCTCCATTTAACTATCCCTGAATTTGTTAGGGGCTATATGAAACCTTAAAGAGGGTACTTTAACAAAGAATAAATCTGAATACAAACTGGTTAGTCACTCAATAGAAACCGTCATGTGATCAACGTCTTTTGGCAGCAAGCCGTGTTGGGGGGTTGATCAATTAAAAGATTGGAAAAAGGGGTGATCAATGAATAAATTACTTCTCTCGCCTTTTGTTAGGCCATGGTCACTAAAAAAATGTCCGAAGTTTAAAAAAAGAAGAAAGAAGTGTGAACACTGCCAGGCCCAAACTATGGGATCAATTTACATTGCAAATTGTCCCCACCCCCACCCGCCTTAAAAACCTATTTAGAGGGGGAATTTCCACCCCCCAAAAAACGTTCTTTCTAGACATAATACCTTTTGAAAGTTGACGGTACCTGTAATCTATTATGTAAAACAACTGGCTCTGTTAGTCACTGTGCCCCCACCCATTGAGTACGCATACACAATTTAGCTGAGCATTGGTGCAGCTCAGCTAAATTGTGTATGCGTACTCAATGGGCCTAGGGGATTCTTTTAAAGTAAAAAGTTTTATGGACGGGGGTTCTATTTAACATGTAACTATAATGCTAAACTGAACCCTTACTTTCCGTTCAACATATACATACACATTTTAGCTGGTAACCGCCCGATGGGGTGGGTTTTCAGTTAGTATCAAATATAACGAAACCGCCTTGTCTCTGTGAGTAATTCTATATTGCGTATATATGTGGTCTGTAGTTGTTTAAATATTATCTGTAAAATACATGAAATAATTGCGGCACTGAGTTGGTGTAACGGTTAATCGTACGGAAAATGAAATCGGTGAATCAAGTTCGAGTTCCGACTAAGGCAGTTTGTGTTCACTTTGCACAAATTCCCTTGGGAAAGACATAAATCCATCTTTCCCAAGTTCAGGGATTATTCTCTGATGCTAATAATATGTAATCCAGTACGACCTCTACTTATTTGGAGAGGATATGGGCACTGCCCTGATTTAGGGGGTCATTGGATAAATTGAGGTGTTTGATATCAAATGAAAACTTCTGAAACACCTTATACAATATCTGTTAGGTGCCACGCTGAGGAGCAGTAATGAGTTCAATTCTCACTGGATACCCCATAGTTATGCCTTGTGCCAGACTCAAGTAAGCTTAGTAAATACCTATTTTCTCTCTCTCTCTCCTTCTTCTCCATTTCCTCTTTCTCTCGCTTCCTTTTCTCCGCTTCTTTTCCTACTCCCTATCTATTTCCTATTTCTCCACCCGTTCTTTCTCCCTCTTTCTCTTCTTGTGCGCTCTCTCTAAATCTTCATCTTTTAAACTAATTATTTCTTTCTGATTTTTTCCTTAATCTGTCTTCGAAAATAAGGTGTAAACGGCAATTTAATCTAGGCTTGTTTAGACTTAAGTGCGTTGCACATTTACGGGAAAGAGTTATCTGTGGAGAGAAAACAAACCGGTTGATCTATACAGAAGAAAGGCTCTCACACGTGTCCGGGGAGAAAGACGACAACATTTATTAATTTCATGGAGAATGCGGGTTCCTTTTATTTCCGTCGATAGCTTCGATGCAGGGTCAATCCTACGTTATCCTCCTTTGAAATTAAAAAAAAACTTCTGTTTACCTCATCACATTCGGATTTTAACAACACAACCAACAAGAAGGAGTTCAATCGTCCGAAAAACTAATGTAAAGATAAGTCCATCGTTGTATTGCCTTTGTGGCTGGGATAGTTACGTATTTCCCAACGGTACCAGAGGTGTGTATTCGAGCCGAGGTAAAAGCAAAGATTTCAAATGATGATTTTTCTCGGCTGGCAGGATAGCATCATTTTTCTACCATCTGGCCTCATGCTGTACTAGGCTAAAATCAATATTTCGCTGTAGAGCAGTGGTTAGGGAGCTACTCTTTAAGTTCTTTACTGGGTGCCCCACACTTGTGGCCCTGTGCCAGCTTGATACATATCGATAACTAAAAATTGAAAAAGATTAATTAGATGCTTCACCGTTCACATGGCTATGAATTGATGAAAACCACATGGCTATGATCGGCAAGCTGCTCTCTCAGGCCATGACTATGGTAATGAATTCAATCATCACTGGATGCCCCACAGCCTAGTAAATACTGATAACGAAAAATGTATTAAATGTACGCTTTACTGTGGAGTAGTAATTAGTACGCTAATCCGCAGACCATGACTACGGTAGTGAATTCGATCCTCACTGAGTGCTCCAAAGTTTTGGTTTTGTGTCAGCCTAAACTAAGTGCCGTAGATTAATATGATATGGTCGCACTATTTTCCTCATCTATATGTTCATTTGTTCACAACGTTTCGACCGTGTACCCTCCGGCCTTCGTCGGGTGTTCCTGGTTCTAAAATGTGGAATCACTGTTTACACTGGACACGTCACATCCGGTCTTTGTATATTCTGTATGTCGGGGTTGTGTGTTCAGTGTCAATTCCAAATTGCTTTCCTTACTTTGGAAGATTTGTTTGGGTTTTTTCCCGAGATGTCTTTTATGATATTAATAAACTAAATAATAAATAATGCTAAATAATAATAAACTAAATTCAGACAAGAATTAGTAGATTAGTAGTTGAATATTTACTTCAGTGAAATGAATTAGAATAAGAGTCGGGAAAAGGTATAAAGAATATTCTTGGTTTGCACGTACGTGAGTAAAAGTATATAAATAGTCTCATTCTTTATTATTTAACAGTTAAGCTGTGAGAAAGGTGAAATGTGCCTAAATTGTGCACATATCATTACTTATTTTGAACGTGCGTATGAAGACGATGTCCGTTATTTCGTAAGAATGTTCACTAAAAATTACTTTTGATGGATGACGCTTGCTTTCGGAGAAGAACAAATAACTAAATTAGATATCCTTTTTGGTAAAGATGTTCATCCGTTAACCAAGTCGAAAGAAATACAGACTTTTTTTTTTTCGCCATTAAATTTTTGTGCTTTTAATCCGTTAGACCCTAACACTCTCCCTAGAAGTTGTTAGTTTTTAGAAAAATGTTTGTTTAAAGTTTTACGAGGAGGATTATATGTAACTGTATGGTAAACGGGACCGTTACTTTTCGTCCGTTATATGGAAGTGAGGCTTCGAAGTATTCGGTTACTTCCCTTGTGAGGCATCTTTGATATTTTAATGACGATTTTTCTGTGCTTTCATTAAGGTTTTTTGGTGGTGGATCCATGCGGGGCTTCCCGAGGGTGCGCGTGTATCCAGCCGGGAGTGTGTGGCGGGTGGCATGGAGGGAGGTTTGCGATATCAAAGAAACCTAGTTAACAACCTTCACAAGGGAAGTAACAACGTGCTTCGAACCCTCACTTCTATACAACGGACCGAAAGTAACGGTCTCGTTTACCATACATTTACATTGTAAATAGAACCCCCTCGTAAAACGTGTTTTATAAAAACCAACAACTCCTAGGAAAAGTGTGAAAGGTCTAATGGACTAAATGCACAAAAGATTACTGGTGAAAAAAAATTGTTGATGTAGATCTTTACCAAACTTTCACTCAAAATGACTTTTGATGGATGACGGTTGCTTTCGGAGAAGAACGGATAACTAAAACAACAGGTATCCGTTTGGGGGGGGGGGGTTGTTTTTTTCTGTAAAAAAGTACCCCGCTATTTCTCCTCATCTATTTTTATTTATTTCATTTTAAACAAATACATCAAAACGTCGATTCACTCATGATTCCACAGCAAATACTAAAAGCATATATAAGAAGCAGATACCAAAGTTTCCATAGTACACTTAGCGTGTGAACAGATATAGTGAATATAATATTAATTTTTAAAAACTGATATTTTAATATCTGTGTACTTTCTGTTTAAAAAACTCGCGAAATTATTGTCTTCAGAGGCGTGCTTATATGGTCAAATAGGTACAGTTTTCTCCTCATTCACATAACAATCTGTAATAACTCACTCTTGATCTAGAAGCAAATTAATATATCAATTTATTAATAGAAATGTTATTATTACGTAATAATTATGTAATAATTACGTAATAATTACGTAATAATAACATTAAATTATTACGTTAAACAACCAAAACAATCTGTGAATGT
>VCCN01001601.1:2482657-2498122 GCA_006491835.1 Architeuthis dux
TATGTTAGGGAGTAGTGTAATCGGGCGATAGTTGCTGAGGTCTTGCTTATCTCCTTTCTTGTGAAGCAGGATTACTATTCCTGTTTTTAGGAACTTTACTTTCTCTTATGCATTGTGTGAATAGCTGTGCTAGTCCTTTGTGCAAAATTTCTCCTGCATCTTCTAGAAAGTCAGTCATTATGCCATCTTTTCCTGAGGCTTTACCGAGTTTCATATTTCGTAGTGCAGATACTACTTCTTCTACTGTTATGTCTGGGATATCGCTAGTATCTATAGGTTTATTAGTTTGTGGTATTTTTATTTTTGAGGAGTACACATTTTCATAGTATTCTTCTGTTATTTTTTGTCAATTTGTTCCTATTTTTGATAATTTTGCCATTTTTATCCTTTAGTGCGAGCATCTGTTGCTTGCCAGTGTGGTCTGTGGATCGGGCGTGTTTTAAACTCTTCCCCTTTCTGATAGCCTCTACTATTCTCTTTGTGTCTCCCTTTCTTTTTTCTCTTCTCGTTCTTTTATTTATTAATTTGTTAAGTTCTGCTTTTTTGTTTTCATCCTCTTTAGTTTTTATCTTCATAGTTCTCCTCTGTTTGAGATTAGTTTTAATGTTGCTTTAGAGTATTTCCCTGTATTACTGTCTACATTTGTACTGCCTACCATCTCTGCTGCTTCTTTAATTATATTTGTCAGACCAAAGATTAAAAAATACAAAAATCAAAAAATGTTGAAACAAAATTGAATATTGAAAAGTTTTGTACAAAAATCAGAAATATTTGATCCAAATTCTGTCAATTTTGAAGCTGTATAAGGATGTTATAAGGGTGAACTTTTTAAAATGTATCAGATACTTTTTGCACTGACTGTATATGCACATATGTGTGTCTCTGTGAATAACCTGTATTATGTCAGCCCCACTTCCACCACAGAGTTGCCAATCTAGTGGTTTTGTCACTAGATTTTGTTTGATCTCAATCTTTTTTAGGGACAGATGAAAGGGAAAAGGGATTATGAGTTTGTATATCAGTATGCTGATATAAAAATTTCGTTCGTTGACTACTGAAATGTTTTCACCTAATACATTTCATTTTTTACAGTTGGTGTGCCGAATAAGTCAAATATATCTCTTAGTGTGCCATCATACAATAAAGTTTGAGAACCACTGCAGTAGGCTGATAACATGATTGGCCTTACTAGTTTCAATACTTCTGTGCTATTGACAGAGCCGCATTTAACATTGATGGGCCCAGTGCATAACATTTCTTGGGGGCATCCTATTTTTGTATTTAGCTATTATTTTCGAATAAATGAAAACAAAAATGAAATATTCATTTAATTTAACGTAAAGTCCTTTATGGATCAATAATCTATCTGTATGTAACATAATAAATCCTCAAACAAGTTTGAGACATTTTAATTTTTTACTCGCAAAAAATAAAAATATTAAAATATTTTTTAAGGCATTTTTTGGGGGCCCTGTGCAGTTGCACTCTTTGCACTGCCTTAAGTACAGCCAGGGCAACTGAACAACCTACAGCCAGTGTTGCCAATTTAGTGCGTTTTCACCTAAAACATTTTGGCCATTTTTGGCCATTTTTGGCCATTTTTGGCAGTTAAAAAGATTTAGTGCTTTTTTTTAGCGCTTTTTGGCAAACTAGCACGAAAATATTTTTTGAGTTGGCAACACTGCCTACAACACTCTACATTACTTGTAGGTGACTGTATATGTAATTTTATGTGGGAAGTTATCAACTGTATAATCATATTTTCGTATTGTCATACTTAAAGATTTTTAGAGTTTACTTCAAGTTTCATGAAAAAGATTTGGAAAATTTTCATGTCACAAAATTTCATCAAATATAAAAAGTCAGAACTAATATAATAAATATTTTTTGTTCATTCTGTCTTTGTGCCCCCATGGTTTTTACTTAAAATTCCATTAATTCAACAATTCGGGATCTTTTTGGTTTGTTAAACTGCAATTTGTTTTTTTTAATAAAAGCATCTTAATCTAACAGGTTTATGCACCGATTTTAATTTATTTTTTGAGAAATTAATGTACTTAAAATAATGACCGGTACCTCCATGCACTTTTGATGAAAAAGCAATATGTGATGAAAAATGCCTAAAACTTGTATAAGAGTTCATTTTATTGTAATAAACCTTGATTCATTTCATGTGAGTAATGGTTGGGGAAAATTCCAGTATAAAAATTATTTGTTTCCAATGTTTAGAACTGGAGATTTTTGTCTTTGAAAAGTTGTTTACACTGTGTAAACAATGGGACATAATAATTTGCATTAGGAAATTTGTTAGTCAAAACAGACCTGGATTTTAAAACTATGCCAAAAATCAAATAATTATCGGATCTGAATGAAATTTTCATTACTTACTTTTTTATGACTGTATTTTCTTTATTGAAATGTGTATTTTGTAAGAAAAATTTATGAAAATATTTTTTAAGTCAATCAAACTCTTTATTTAATTATCAGGCGAGTTTCCAGCTGACGCAAATAATTACAGATTATATTATTTGTTGAAAAGAATAATCAAAGCAGTGAGTATTTGAAATTATCACAATGGTTGTTGTGAGGGCACTCATTGGTCAGTTACAACAAACTGCAGATATGAAATCTAATAAAAACAAAGTGTAAAAAAATCCAAAAGCAAAATAAAACTAAACACTCCATCAGCTATCTTTACTGTGGGTGTATTTATTTTACCATATAAATATCTCCTACATTTTAAGATCATTTTATTTTATTGTGAGAAAAAAATATACAATTTGTATATACAAGCACACATCATAGCAATTATACTTACACAATATCTAGGTCCTTAAACCTTTGCGGTGGTGTAATAAACATCATAATTCTTCTTAAAATCATTTACATCTGTTGATAGCACTAAAATATTCTGGTAATCTATTCCAAAGTTCCACCACTCTATTGCTAAAAAATATTTTCTAATATTCAATCTACTTCTATTTGCTTCTACCATATATGTGTGGCCTCTCAGTCCCTTGTATGCCCTTACATCAGGGTTTACTACTTCTAAACCATGCATAATCTTAAACATTTATATTAAGTCTCTCCGATCCCTCCTATTTTCTAATGATGTTAACCCTAACACTTTTAGCCTACCCTCATAACTCATACTTTTAATTCCAGTACTAACTTAGTCTCTGGACTTTTCTAAAATATTTTTATCTCTTTCCAAGTACAATGACCAGGCCTGTGCACAGTACTCAAGGTGTGGACAGACATAAGTCTTATATAGTATAAGGAACGAATCCATGGCTATATATGAAACTACCTGCCATTTGAAACAATGGACCCTTCACTTAAACCAGTTTAGTAGTTTCTTTTCTAAAAAGATCATTTCATAGAAATTCAAGTTTATCCATTAATTTTTTTCATGGGGATTAACTAGTAAAAATGATAAAATCAATTGATATATTTCTTGTTTGTTAATCAAATATTGATTACCTACAAGCATGTTACTCAGCATTACTTGTATCCTTTATACTGTAGATAAGTCTATTTCATTGTCTATAACTGTGAGAAGAGTCGTTTACATTCCAAGCTTTGTTTGGGGATATTGAAATCCTTTTTCATGTTGTTGATGCTGTTACCACAACATTTGGCTGAAGAAGGCTGTAGAATGGATCCACCAAAACGTTGTGGTAGCAACATCAACAACACAAAGAAGGAGTTCTTAACACTGGCACTCATTAGTGCAAGAACAATCATTTTTAGTTGATGAGATTAAGTAGATTAAGTAGATTTACATTTAGGTCCTGGATGCAGTCGGTCCTTCAGCTTGTTCACTGATCATCTTCAGCAAGTGGGGTTTTACAGGGTGGGATTGCAAGCACCACTCGCCACGTTTTTTTTCTTTACTTTTACCTGTAGCTGGGGTGGGGGGGTGAATTCTACCCCTGTTTTAGAATTTAGCACTGTCCTTCTCCTAGACTGGTTGCCAACAAAGGGCTAGACAGCCCAATCTGCCCTGTTATTTTACCTATAGCTGGTAGGAGAATGGATTGATCCATGCCTTACCCAAGGGCATTAGTGTGAAATGAACACAAACAGCCTCAGAAGGAATTTGAACTCGGCTCACGAATTCCATTTTCCATGCCAGTAACTGTTACACCACTCCAACCTCCACTTACATTTAGATATAGACTATAAATTCACTTACAGCAATTTTCAAAGCAAATAGTAAATCAACCTTTATGCAAAGAGACTGAAGTGCTATGTAAGCATTGCCCGGACTCCCAGCAGCCTTTCCCGTGCCTTGCCCGGGCTCGCAAAATTTAATCTTAATAAGATTTACCATAATAAGTAATAATAAGGTATGTCAAAATGTTTAAATTCTTTGAAAAATTTAAATTTAAAAGAATAGAATTATTGATATTTATGTTTTCTAATAATTCATTATTACTAAAGTAGAATTTAGTTAAAATTTAGGTGATATTGGAGATTAGCATACCAAATTAATTAACTTATATAAAAACTTTGCCTGTGCTCATAGTTTTCTGTCCAGACCTTGCCCGGGCTGGTACAAAACACTGGCATCACCACTGTATGTAATGAAGGTTAAAAATGCTCACTGAATAATATTTTCAAACTCCATTTTGCAATTCTTTCCTTCTTGTTGCTTCTTTGAATGGAATTCATGCATAACTTCCCACAGGGATTTTCCTAGTTTATCAATAAGTACTTACTTTATGTATTTAAATGTTCACCATAATATATTTCTAAAGAGTGAGTGAAAAGAAACTCCCTATTGGAAATTGGTAATAACTTTATTATTTATAGGTCGATTATAGTCAAACTACCTTTACTTTGGACCAAACAATGGTAGAATTTGCCTGCTGCATTAAAATTCAACATAGGCACCAATTTCTGTGAGCATTTATGGCCTCGGACCTTTGCAGGAAGTCCAGCAGTATGTTGGCCATGGAATGTAGAATGTGTTCCACCAGTTAATCCAGAGTTTGTGATTTGGTGCGATACACCTCCTCCTTTTCCCACCCCCACAGGAAGAAGTCACAGGGCGTAAGGTCAAGGCTTCCTGCAAGCCATTCATTTCTAACAGGGAGCTAATTCTCACCCACCCTGTATATGCCTACTCTGCAAAATGAATAGATAGCAAACCTCTCATTAAAATGAACTTGAATCTCAACAATAAATTCTGATCCAGTGTTTAAGAACCACTCTGATGAGTCTGATGAATTTCTTGATAACATATTTGATCATAGAAACATACAAACATTGAAAACATGTTAAGTGGCAACTGGATTAACATTGAATGTAATTATAGAATTAAATTAATAAAATAATAGCAAATAATAAGAACATTGTGAAATTGTATCTAAAATATTGAACAAATACCAATAAAAAAAACAATATTGGATGGACTATTTCATCATTTAACCAAAGAACTACAATATAAGAAAATTGTTGAGAAAGCAAAACAGAGATAAAGAAAAGTTTTAGAAATGTTTTCACTATTAAAGTAGATATTGATGAAGAACTCTTTCCAAAATATCCTCACTCACACATTTAAGTGTCTTGTCATTCCTCCACTTTCCCTCCACTTTTCCTTCACCTTTCCTTACCCCCAAACAATTATTCTCCAAAAATATCCCCAAAATAGGGTCCACGCATTTCCCTCCAAAAATCCCACCATTTGGAACAGATGATTGCTCTACAATTATTCAACAGTAGCTGCTATTTGTTGACCAATGAAAATACATCTAAAATCTTCTGCTCCCATGAGCCTGCCTATTTCCTATATATATCATCGCTGGCATCGGCTGTACACTCACACATGTACACATGCATTCACTTGTGCGTGCGCATGGCAATCAAACATTCAAAGGCAAGTAAGTAAGTTACTGATTTGATTCACACACATGTATACATATGCCTATACTCACTTATGACACGACAAGTGTTATTATACATATGCATATACACTCACTTATTGACTCTTTCATTCCAGTCAAACTGAACATTTCTTAATGCAAGAAGCATCACAATCTTTCATTCTTTCATTCCGTTGTACATTGTTATTTTTCTTGAATAAAATATATGTTATATACATTTATCTATTCATTTATTTCATTGAACTTTGAACAAAACAAAATTTTAAATTGTCAACAGAGAGATATGTTCTGCTATATTCCTCTATGGCCTTGTGTCCCTACAAAGAGGTTACACAAGGCCCTATAGTCTCAATCATAGTTCCCTCTATGCTGTGCATGCAACCAGCACACAAAGGAAATTAATGTGTGCACAAAAGATTTCAAATTCTGTAGATAGCTTACTGAGTTTTTATTGAAATAATATTGATTCCCTATTTCGAATTCAAAAGGGCGCACAACATAAGATTTGTGCACCCACTGACTACAAAGGAATTAAAGGAAAATTGGTCTCAATCTCTCTTTTTTACAGCTTTTACTCTTTGGCTGACAGACACATTGATATTCAGTGGGCAAAGCCAAGTTTGACACAAAGTCACTTTTGTTGAGCACCTATGGAGAATGCAACTCCTAGCAATGGATTGTCAGTATAGTTTGCTGACTGTTACCCCATGCAGGGTCCTCGTGCACATAAAAGAAATAGTAACTAATACATGTTGGTACACCAAATTTTACCTTATAGAATATATGTATAAATTTAGCTTAAAATTTAATGCTCAGATGTTTGGGTTTTTTAATGTTTTTAAGGCTTTTGGAATATTTATTCATGACTTATAATATGAATATAATAACTTTAATTCATTTAATTATTATATTTCAACTCTAACCTTTGGAAAGCTGTTTATCTGATGTATTTTTATGAAATACATGTACACATACATCAACTATTTTTCAATCAATGAAAATGCATCTAAAATCCAAGGCTTGTGAGAGCCTACCTATTTCCCTTATAAACAAATGACAGACAGATTTCACCAATCACGACCTCGCGCCTGAGGGACACAGTCGTATTGATTCACACACAGACACGACCATACACTCTCTTACACAACAAGTGTTATCCCAACTTCTTAAGAGCTTTAATTTGTAATGGACACATATGTATTTTTGCACTCACACACTCTGGTCATCAAGTGAAAACACTTGACATATTTCTTAAGAACACACAAGTTTCAATATTCCGAGAAACAAAGTTATCTATCAACCAGTGCTTTTGACATTATTATTTTCAGAACATGGAAATAAGGCACTTGACTCGAATTACAATACCCCTTGCAGACACCAAGTCCAGCAAACCTTTGTATTTTGTCACCTTACATTTTACCATGGAACTTTGACGAAATCCATTCCAACAGCATTTTCCACTCACCTCTTCCTATAAAAAGACGGGCTATTCTTCATTCTTTGTTCAGGTCTACAGCTGAAAATTTCCTTATTGTTATACCTTCTGTAATAAATATACTTCTTATTATTGTTACAAAGTATTTGCAGTTATTATTTGCATGCATCTTTATTTCATTGCACTATTACCATGTGCGTCTTATCCATGCATTGCATTCCTTTTACTACTGCAGGAACAGACAGAGAAAGATACTTAGAAATTCTCCAGTGCATATTGCTAACATTACGCTTTCGTTCTCTCTAGTATCATCAGCACTCTAGTTTACTTACAGCAGTCTGACCCTTAAGGCTACTACTACTATTACTACCGCTGCTACTATTAGCTTACCGTTACTAGTGCCGCTATCTAGAGATTACTATGCTATGCTCATTTGTTTACATTTCTTAAACTAACTTTAAATGGAGTCAGATGTATTTAATTTCAGTCCTAATTCAATCAAAAATATTTTCATTTACAAATTCAATTGACTTCTCGATGCAAGATGCATCACAATCTTTCATTCATTGTTATTTTTGTTATAAAAAAATATCACATATGTCGGTATATTTGGTCTTTTCGCTCATCTCCGTGTCCCTACAATATTTACTACTTTAAAATGATCCATAATTTAATGTGAGATGCAAAATTTGTTCACAAAGTAAAGGGAAGAGGATGAAATGAATACTTAGAGAGGACAGGAAAAAGAGAAGAAATTTGAAAAATTGGTCAGCAGCAGTAGAAAGGGAAGTGTATTCCAGCTGCTGGAGCAAAGAACAACAGAATAACTATTGGAATCCTTTACAGCTTGCTAGAGGGGAAATATAAAATACATAGAGCCAAAACCAGTCAACTTATAGCTTGTTTCGTTAAATCTGCTTCGTTATCATTATTTGTATAATTTTATAAATCTATTTTAAGGCTAAATTTTTCCCAATATTTTAACATTAAAACCTCTAAAGAGGGCCATTATGCTCATGTGTGTGTTTGTGTATCTGTGGACGTGTTTGTAAGTAGACGTGCATACATGTACGTATTACATTGTAGAAAGGACAAACTACTCGGTGAAATTAACAATTTTAATTTGACTTCGATATCTTTCAAATTAAACCATAATCCCACTTCTTCCCGTTGTTATCCCAAAGTTATTATTTTTGTTCGTTTCGACTTCAGTAATCCCCCTTTTTTGTAACCATTTAACGATCAACGCGCATGCGCTAAGCTCAAAGCGGAAGTCGTTTCAGGGGGGAACCACCCAAAAATCCACGCTCAAGGAAGACGTAGAGAAAATAATAAACAAGACGGCGGATTCCCTTAGCAAAATCCCAAACACGTTTTTTTTTACCAAGTGAGGAAATTCAAAAGGGGCTCATGCTATTTCTTTGCAGAAAGGTGCCCTGGACTTTAAGAAAGAAAGCGGGCACGGATAAATAACGATATAGACTTTTTTCCCCTCTTCCCCAGGGAAGTATTTAGTCATTTTTTAGTTTTGTTTTTCATTACTAAAAACAAGAATCACTTTTTTTTTTTGGTTTTACCTCTAATCGACACAAAAAGCAAATGACGATCATTGATAGCTTGAGATTTCATATTTACTTTGGTTGGATTTCTTAAAGAGGTTAAATTCGAGGTAATTACCTTTTTGTAATTGTTTTTAATATGTTCTTTGTTTAAAAAATATATAAGTCAAAAGTTTTAACTAACAACAAACAAAACAACCATACTAACTCACAACACAGTATCTTTCAAACGAAATACAACATTCATATGTTTTCCTTTGTATTTTTATAGATTGGTAAAAGTACACTTGTGTATTTGTACTTATTTGTTTTGTGTTAACGAAAAAACAGTAAACACTCATTTCGCATTATTTTTATGTACACAAACATTCTTAGATGGACATAAGTTGTACAACACTAACAAATATACCAAAATCCAGATCTCTACCTGTGTTATTCTGAATAAAGAGAACATTACCTAAAAAGAAAACTAACAAACACTCCTTCATTATCACGTCACTAGATGTAATTGCACATAGTTTTAATTGACTGGTTAGAATAAAAGTTGTTGTAAATATCTGTTTGATTTTTTTAATTTTAAACAGTAAACATATTAAAATCTTTTTTTTAACACTGACAAAAGTACAAATTTCATAGCACAAGTAGATCTTATTTTTATTGATAACTAAATTTAAATCAGAATATTACTGTTTGTGGAGAAACTACTTTTTTGTAATATTGAATAATAGAAAGACGAAATACGAAACTCCATTTGCTCATCTCACTGATTTGGACTAGGACTGGAGTTTTATATTTTACAATTATTTTTGTTTAATATCGAAAGAAAGATAGGTATCAGTCAATGTACAAACATTGAATTTTACTGCGTACCAATATACTCTCCAAATTTTACAAAAGAAAAGATTTTGTGAGATACTGTTAGTTTAAAAATTGGATTTTAATACAACCGATATCAACTAAAATAACATTTTTTCTCTTCTGACCCTGACAGTATACAACGATTTTATATTGACCTATATGGACAAATTTCACTTTAAGGTACGTTATATTAGGTATATTTCCTTGGAAATGAATACTAATACTAAATATAACTCCCTCTCAAAAGTGTAGATATTGCACAACACTCGTAGAATACATACTGAAGTTGTATTAATGAATGAAATACTCCGAGAAACAGGATGTGATACACATCATTTGTGAATTTTTTTTGGACACTTTTGATTCAAGTTCAATTTATGTGACCAAAAGTTAAATGCACACTACTAAACACACAGGAAATGGTTTTATAGTTAAATAAGGTACACTTTATTCAGATTTACTTGTGTTATGATGTGTTAAAAATCAGAAACACTACAGCCTACTTGGTTTTGTTGGATGAATTATGCCCAACATCTCTCATCATTCAAGATCTGCAGGTAACACAAACAGTCAAAACAATAACAACAACATAAGCTACAGCCCAAGTTATCATCACAGAGCTCAATGTAATTCCATAAGTAGCCGAAACAACAGTGCAACCAGAACAAATTCTCTCTCATCCTCATCTACATCTTCTTTATCATCATCATCAAGTTCTCCCATCACCAACAATTCCAACAACCCAGTTGGAACTTCCAATTCAGTTGTCATCAGACCTTTTGATGTTAGCACCGTGATCTCTTCTGAACCCCCACCGCCATATTTCCCCCCTTTAATCCCCTCTGAGTCTACGATTTCTACTTCCCCCCTAAATGGTCCATTAGACACTAGCAGTTGTAACAATATTACCACAACTCGTGTTTCTTCTTCTTCAGCAACCGCACACAATTGCTACACCCCTAACAGTGATATTGTCTTCAGCGGTGGACAAGCCATCCAATTACCCCAGTACTCTGTCCACTCTTCTTATCCATATCCATTGCCTCCATATTCTAGTACTGTTGACACTTCACTGCTCTCCTTGACACCTCAATCCCATATTTCTGGCGTCTTACCATTTAGGTGCCTACCAGCAGCTTCTACCTTCTTCAGTGGGGGTCCAACTCCGTCCATCGCAGTCTTACAGAGAGTGAGTTCTGGCAGTGGTCAGCACCGGCGGCGACATCACCACCACCGCAGCAGCAGCCGAACCAGCAACAGAAGCAGCAACAACTCGCTCAACAGCAGCACTCTCAACACTGTCTGTTACAGCCAACCCCCAACTGTCATCATTGGTAACTCATCTTCTTCTGTCACCGCCTCTGAGGCTGGTGGCACGGCAAGCTCCTCCTCATCGAGCAGTGCCAACGCAACAGCCCTCAACAGTACTCTGAGCGGTGTTCACTCATCTACAATGTCCACCTCGTCATTGTTTTCTGCAAGCCATCATGGTTATCACCAGCTTCATTCCACATCCGCTGCTGGGGGTGGTACCAGCATTGGGGCTGGTCCATTCTCGTCAACCACCTCCGCTGCAGCATTTGTGTCTTCTGGTCACCATCACCACCATCATCACCATCGGCGCCTTATGAAGCAACGGGAACGAAATCTACTGTCTGCCGTGGTCAGCATGTTGGTTATTGTTGTCCTTTGCACAGCTCTTGTCGAACCAAACTGGATTGCTGTTTCAGGTGGCGGCTGCAAAGAGAAGCACTTGGGCGTCTATCAGTTTTTCTATCCCGGTTATTTTCTTGACCAGCAGTCAGCTGCTATGGCCAACATAAACAGTGGCATTCGTGCAGCAGGAGAGGTGCTCGTCCCTGGTGATGATGGTCGACCTAGTGTGGAAGTGAATGGGAAGGTGGTGGTAGCTTTTGGCTACAAGTATGGTCCAAGTTCTGATGAAGGTAAGGGAAATATCTTGTCACTTCACCCTAGCGTTATTATTTGGGTATTTTCATGTTACAAAGAATATTCTTAAGTGGCAAAATAAGTTTTGAAATTTTTGTAGAATATTACATTTTGTCCCAAAATCTTTAAAGTGTAAAGAATGAGAGTAAATCACAAAAACATGTCCATTGATAATCAATATTTGATTCACAAACAAAAACTAAATTTTATTACTTCTTCAATGTTTAATTGTTGTGAGGTGTATATAAACAAAAAAGTATTAACCATAGATTTTTGTTCATTCATTTATCATTAGATGCTAATGACCTACTGTTGTTTTTTTTTTACTTGATCTCATTCTCTATGTTTATTACATTCGAGTCTTTTTTTTTTTTCACTGTGTATCTCTACGTGTGTATGTGTAAAAAAATATCCATTTTTCTGTAGTCAGTTTGTTCATTGTTCAAATTTGAGCAAATTTTTATTTAAAAAAATGGATCACTTTAACATGCTTCCGAGACTGATTGGTGGGGGGTAATTGCCAGAACTAAGGAAGGAGAACCTATGGCTGGCAACACATTCCAAGCCATCATTCTTCCTCTACTTGTGATGGGCCCATTTCCTGCTATTCACTGGCTACAACAAAATAGCCTTTTAAAGTAAGAAGCTTTTGAAGGACTACCTACAAAAATGTATGGGACTTGACAGATTTGGCGATAATGCATTCAGAAATTTATGTATTCATATGATTGAACAATATCTAATTTTTCTTGAACTTTGTCAATAAAATGAAGCATTTCTCCCCCTTAGACTGCTTTGGGGGATGTTTACTGTATAAATACGGTATATCAGATGGATATTTAATATATTTTTTAAAACTATGCAAATATTATACAGCATCCATTTCACTGGTATCATAGCTAGGAGGCTGTCTACTGAAGCTCAATATTGACAGTTATAGGGCTCTGGTACATTGCAGTGAGCGGTAGTCCCACAAATACCCTTGTAAACCATTCGTCTTATATTCCAACATATGCAGTAATTGCCAAACTTTTGTGGCGGAGGGGGGCGCAGTGATGTTCAAATGGTCATGCAGTGGTTCTCAACCGGAGGGGGGAATAAGGCTTGTAGGTAAAAATAAAAGTCCTGTCCATACGGTTTTCTGCACTTCTATCTATCAAGTCAAAAGCTTGAAATAAGCTCCAAGTTGAGAATGATTTAAGATGTGTTCCTCACAAATAGAAGAACTAGTAGCAAAAAACAAGAGCCGAGATCACGTTAATGTGTATATCAGTTACGATGGCAGAATTCTTATTTTTTTTTCATAATAAATTGGAATTTCAAATGATGTGTTCCTAATTATTTTCGCTTGCTTTCTTTGAGTAACAAATACACAGCAGCAGCTGTACAATTATAAAATTAAACTAATTCTTAGTATGAAGCTGTAATTATACATAAAATAAAGTTATTATTTGAAATAATTCTTTGTTGCAACTTAATAAATGGAAGAGGGGGGAATAATAGTAATCTTATTGACAAAAGTTGGGAATGACTCGAAATGGTTGGGAACCACTGTTCTAGTGGGTGAGGATGTTAAAGTGATTCAAAAAGATTTATAAGGATAAGCAAGAATACTACAATCTATTGTCCTTACCTCTCACTAAATTAACAGGAAAGTTGTTTTTATTATTATTTAGCTGAATATTTCCAGCTAGCATTTTCATCACAAATTATTCAAAAGATATCTCCTCTTAAGGGAAATTGAAACCCATTTTTTTTCTTCGGCCGCCTATATTTCTAACCAAGACATTTCAGCCGCATTTCGTTTTTAAAAGCAAAAATGACTATCTAGACAGGATTTAAAACAAAATAGGATCAATATATATAAATCTAATGCAATTTACAATAATAATAAGTTAATTCATGTTTGTTGTTTAGTGTTTTATATATCTTTTTTCAACTTTTTATAGCTAGTTTTTGTTTATTTTCTCAAGTAATTTAAGTTTCTTTTGGATTTAATTAAAATGTTTTACGTTTACGATCTTGTTACTGGGAAGAAGACATTATTTCCTCAGCATGGCATGTGCAATAGATAGTACATTTAAGTTGGGAACGGCACATTTGCAGTTTTTGCACAGATTCCTACATCTACAATGCATAAGTTCTAGACAAGAAGAACTGGCTCGAGGGAGGTTTGTCAAAAAGGGCTGCCATTTATAATGATAAAGTGGGCACATATCTTCTGCCATTTTTACGGAAGTACATCTTAGCTTCTTTGATACCATCATTGCATATACTCCTTGTAAAACTTAATCAAATTCTGGCAAACATGGAGATTTTTTCTTTTTAAATATGGAATTATTCAGTCTTGAATTCTCTTATTTCTTTTTATTTGTGTGCCATTTAAAACATCAGGAGTGCGTGGGCGATGAAAGTTTCTACAGAAAATGGTTTAAAAAAAGATTTATACTAATATGTAAGCCTACCCAATAAAACATATTTTGGACAAAATACCATTTTCATCAAAAAATACAGATGCATTAAATAGACAAGTGTTGATTGTAAAATAAAGTTGGTACAGCACAAAAATTTCACGGCAGAGAAATTAAATTGCTGCAATGTCATAAAAGTTTCCACAGAAAACAGTGTTAAAACGATTTTATACTATTATTTAAACCTTCTGTTTATTTTATGTAATCAACTCTGTTCCCTTATGTTTGTTTTTGCCTATTTTGTGTATCCATAGTCAATTTTGTAGAATTCGTCACTCACATGGTTCACTTGTTATTGTTATCAAAAAATGAGTTGTACTACAGCTATTTAAAAAATGTTTTTCTATCTTTTATCAAATCGTAACGTAAAACATTTTAATTAAATCAAAAAAAGATTAAACAACATTACTTGAGAAAATAAACAAAAACTAGCTCTAAAAATAATAATAAGTTAATTCAACTTCTTATTATTGTAAATTACATTAGATTTATATATTTTGATTCTATTTCATTTTAAATCCTGTCTAGATAGTCATTTTAAAAACGAAACATGGCCGAAATGTCTGGGTTAGAAATATTGGCGACCTAGTTATCTGTTGCCGAATTGTCCTAGATTCCAGAAATAATTATCTGTTGGGGTACCAGTTGGATATGATCATTTATTTATAAAATAAAAGATTTATTTGAACATTAAAATAGCCAACATAGGTAAATAATAATCTCAAAATCTTTTTTGAATTCTGCCAAAGCTTAGTGATCTTGCTAACAATAAAAAAAACTATACGGTCACTATTTTTGTCTACTTGTGTCGCTAATTTCATCTTAATTTATTTTATGTTCCAGTGCTGGTAGATTGTATCACTCTGAAGGGAGTGTGGCTTATGAAGTCAATAATTGTGTTCACATTCTTGGCTATCATCTGTAGTGTATGTTCTTTCTTCCTTGATCTGATGGGCCCAACACAGAAAGCACTCAAGTTAATTCACAGAAATGCCATTCCTAGTATCACCACAGGTAAGACTTCTATTTATTTTTAATTTGAAAGTAGATAATGTTATCTGTTTTGTTGCTTCTATTTACACTGGATGAAAATCGCTTCTCCAAATATTGAACTTTCAGATAAAGTTTTCTTCATCATATTACCTTTGGACTAAAATTCAAATGATAAATCCAGTACTTTTTTAAGACCTTTTTTTTCTATACAAATTACTGTCCAAATTTATCATTAAAAAATCTAGTTACCTCCCTTTAAATATCAAGATAGACGTTATCTATTTTGATTGACAACAATTAATTTACTT
>VCCN01001601.1:2498158-2520000 GCA_006491835.1 Architeuthis dux
AATTGATGCCACAAAACTTTTAATACAAAAATTCGAATACTGTGTCTAAAACTTCAATTAGCGCAGTAATTAATTTATTTAGTTATAAAACTGATTTTTTTTTCACCAGGAATCTCTGGTGTGAGTATGCACACTTTTTACAACAGCAAATCAAACAAAGATTTTCAAATTTTTGAAAGTCTCAACTTAAGAAAAGTCACCACTGACAGACATCGTGCGGTATGAAAAAAAGGTCATAGAAAGAAACATATTTTATTAAAAATATAACTTATTTCCTTACAAAATAAAGTTGATGGCCAAATTTGACAATTCTGGCCTTTTTAAAAAGCATTTGGCCATGAACTTTTTGGTTTGGCCATATTTAAATTTTGAGCCATTTTGATTTCCTTGTCAATTTGCATTTGGCCATTTTTGCGGGTTTTTGACCAGAAACTGCCTTTCCCCTCCCAATTGCTTCTTCACTGTGTAGGCTACATCCAAGGAAAGAGAAAGCAGTTGACAGACACAGTTTGTCTGTAGACTTTGGTCAGTGTTCTTTGCTGCTATGGGAACGGCATGTCTCATTTTGTATTATCCACCCTTTAATTTTATTATTGGTTGTACAATCTATCTCATGTGGACCAGTCCATTATGAGTTGTAGGATCTCAGCAAGAGGACACTATAGACAACCAAACATCATACAACCATCCAAATAAACATACTCATTTCATATTTGCCTTTTTATATGTATAGATAATGTGATAGGTTTTAATTTAACCCATTTGATCACCTGAACTGTTTTTTATATAATTTTATAATTGAATGTTGAAATTGTTCCTTTTATGATTTTGATATACCTATATTACTTATAGTTGCTTTGAATTATCTAGGTAGACTTCTTTGAATAAATAGTTATTCCATTATTAATTTATTAGTTATCTCTGGTTGTTACACATGAAATGTTGTTTTTTTACATCATAGAGAATAATGCTAAAACTGAAAGATTTACTTACGTAATTGCATATTTTGCAGATTCAATGTAAATAGAGAGATATAAATCGTTATTATTGAAGGTTTTCGAGCCCGTAACAGCAGTGGTGTCTACCCAAGAAGTTAGACTAATTTTCAAGTACGATTTCAAATTAGAATATAATGCTGTTCAAATTGCTGATAACGTCAACAAAGCATTTGGAGTGCAGACTGTTCAGCATTGGTTCAATAGGTTTAGGTCAGGACATGTGGATACCAATAATAAACCTCAAAGGAGGCCCAAACTTGTTCTTAATGATGAAGAATTATCGACAGCAGTGGCCAACAATGCACAAACAAGTTTGAGCACTCTGTGAGACTTTAAGACTTCAACTGCGACCATATCAAGTCATCTCAAGGCAATAGGAAATGTTAATAAGTTTGAAAAATGCCATCTCACATGGACTGAATGGAATGCTCCATGACAGTGCAACAGCCACCACCTCTAAGCTTAGCGAATTGGGATATGAAGTCTTGCAGCATCCTCCTTATTCACCTGACATTTCTCCTACAGGTTATCATCTTTTCAAGCATTTTGAACTTCATACCCATAATAATACGGAAACCATAATTCATGCTTTTACTGAATTTGTGACCACTAAACCTAAAAGAATTTTATAGAGTTGGCATATTATCACTAGATGATCATTGGAAAATTGTTATTGTTTCAAATGGTTCATATTTTGATTGAATATTTACCGTTTTTATTGTTTATATCATCTTACTATTAAAAAACGTCATTTCATATGTAACAACTAGTGGTCGAACAATATGGGTTTGGGCTGATGCCAATATTTAGAGAGCATCTGAAAAAATACAACAATTTGATAATAATAACAAATGAGACACAAAATTGCTGAACATTTAATGTTGTCGTCTGCCTGCATTGTCTCTGGAATTAGATCTGCACCCTGTCTCTGCATTGCACTGATTTAAAATTAATGCAAATTTAGCACAATCTAATTTAAATTAATTAACTTGTCACACTTATTTTATACAAGGGAAATTTGTAAGTAAGTAATAATTTGTGATAATAAAGTTTTACTGTCAAGTGTCAATACTTGTTTTTTTTTATATAAAATAGAGGTTAGCAAATAATTTTCATATCTGTCCCCAATCTTTCTTTAGTAAGATACTAATGAAAATTCTGACAATTTTGAAGTTTTTTGTAAGGTGTTGATTTCCGGTATTTGTGTTTATTTTCATTTAAATTACATTTACAGTTTGATTATTGAGTGTAAATGTGATAGAGGGGGATCACATGATAAATATAAACAAGGCATCGATAAATAAAAGATGGTGTTGCCAACGTAGATATTTTCTAGATATTGGATAAGTTTAGATATTATTTAAATTTTAGAGGTATTTTTTATATTCCTTATACTTGTTTCTTGAATTAAACTTATTTCCAGATGATAAATAAGACGCTGTGTATTTGTTTGTTTATCGGCCTCATGAGCAAAATAATCGGCCAATGTTGATTATCACAAAATGTGAAATATTGGTCTGATTAATCGGTCGACCTCTAGTAACAACCTAATATTATTGAAATGCCAAAACATTGAAATCACTTACCTCTGGCCACAGCTTCTTTGAACCCGTATTCCCAGCGTAATTCATTTGATTTTAAATTTACAGAACCCAAGCTAGTAAATTTTCTCACAATAACTGAAAATTTCAACATTTACATCTTATTATGTCTAGAAAAAACTTTTTTTTTTCTTTTTTTTCAAAATTCCGCCCAAAAATAGGTTTTTAGTGGGGGCTTCAATAAACAATGTAAGTTTATGCTTAGCTGCATTCACGCTTGTTTTTTTGTTGAAAATTCAGACTTTTTTAGTGTCTAACAAAAGGTTGTACCAATGGGCTGAAAATTTAAACATTACACTGTTTTTTAAATTCCCCCATGAAATAGGTTTTTAGTGGGGGGTTCAATTTACAATGTAAGTTTATGCAAAATTGGTCCCTTAGTTTGTGTCTGGCTGTGTTCATGCTTGTTTTTTGAAAATCCAGACTTTTTTTAGTGATCACTGCCCAACAAAAGGCTCGAGAAGTAGCTTATTCATTGAGCACCCCTTTTTCCAAATTTTAATTGATCACCCCCAACAGCTTGACATTGGTCACATGACAGTTTCTATTGAGTGACTAATCAAACCTGTTATTTAAATTATTGTAATTATTTTCATGCAAGCAAATACAAGACAATTATAGATCTTATAAGGGAATAGAAATGCTTTTAATTATGCAATTGTAGTTTTTGACTTTAAAATTTATGAAAGTTTATTTATTTTTATGTTTATTTATTAACCAGTTGATCTGTCACTTTTTCATATTTGTATTGATATTTTGTTGTCAAACTCTTGTTTATTTTAAGTTTTCTCTCTTTCTCTCTCTTTGCAGTGATTATTTGCGTGCTCATAAACGGACTCTGTTACCTCCTGACAATCGAAGTGAAGGACCTTCAGATGCTGACTAAACCGTATCCAGGCAACCGCATCTCTGTAACATTTTCTATCTCATTTTACCTAATAGCAACAGCAGGAGGCTTAGCAGTACTTGGGACAGCCTGCAACTGTCTACGCCATTACCCAGTTAGAGTTACAGCTTCTGATCCTGAGCCCTTGCTCGATGACTATGACAGGCTGGAACAGGTTTTTTATCCTCCAGGACCCATTCCAGAGATTGCATCCATGACACCCATGGTGCCTCCACCTGCCTATAGCCCTTGATTTTCAAGAATATTATAAGATTTGGGTGTAAATGGTGGTGAAGAAGGAGGAGGAGGAAGTAAAAAATGGTGAGGAATATTCCAATGTCCAGGCAGAGTTTGAAATTCTTCTTTGCCTTTATTATCAAAAACATTTTGATGGTTTTTCAAGGCATGTTCGCAGAATTTTATTTTTGACTTAAAATACTAAAAGTTGATTTAATTTTGAATTTGTTTGGATGAAACATAAGAAACCGAACGCACACTACTCACCCTAAAATGGCTGAATGTTTTCTGTTAATTCTGGAAAGATCTAAAATACTTGCTGACCCAAGAGAGGAGTAGAAATTACTATCTGATCTTGGAGAGGCCAGTATCTGCTTAATAAACCTAAAAAATGAACCAAAAGCCTCCATTCTACTATACTTAAGAATCTTGAGTCATTTTATTAGCTCTGAAGAGGCTATTAGTAGCTATTTGCTAACCCTGTAGAAGCCTTGGAACTCACAGCAAGAAGACTTCACCACTCACAAATCCTATGGGATCTAAAAACTACTTTCTAGTCCTATTAGAAATAAGTTCTATGCATTATGGTTATTGAAACTAAGTTCACCTATTAAATCTAGCCCAAAAGGAGTTGACCTAAGTTGCTCAAATGGTTGACCTGAATTTCATATTCCCTTTAATGTAAACTAATTGGTTGATGTCTAATTTTCAGTGGAAACTTGTTGGCAAGCAATAGATTCATTTTTTTTCAAAGAATATTGGACAATAATGATTTCTGCACTTTTCAAATGCCATTTCTATATCAGTATCAATAAGGAAACACTGGAAGCAGCCAATTCCATTTGGTTTCATTGCTGCCTGTTCATTGGAATTATGACCAAACAAAATGACAGATAAATTATATATTAATGTGATCTTGATTTATCGGTGAGCTGTTTATATATATATATATATATATATAAAATGTGTGTGTGTGTGTGCGTGCATGGTTTGATTTAAAATGTATCGGATGATATTTGTGTTAATGAAATTACCAAATGTTCTAGAACATTTTTAGGTATTTGCCACTATATTTTATAAGAAGTTATTCTGCCCATTTATCAGACATTACAATTAAATTTGCACAGCTGCTGGAAAGCTCTCCATCCCCAAAAAGCTACATTAGGTTCAGGTAGATAAGCTGAAAGGGTTGGGTAATAATGCAAAAACCCACCTCAAAAATTAATTAATTTGCTCAGCATATAAGACACCCTCATACCCTTTTCTTTACTTTTTTTTTTACAAAATCACCCTGCATCTTACATGGTAAAGATTAGGCTTGGGATCTACAAATCACCCTGCATCTTACATGGTAAAGATTAGGCTTGGGATCTACAAATCACCCTGCATCTTACATGGTAAAGATTAGGCTTGGGATCTACAAATCACCCTGCATCTTACATGGTAAAGATTAGGCTTGGGGGTCATGCTTGAGATCTACAAATCACCCTACTTTAATGATCCAGCAAATTTAGAATAAATAAATATGGTGTATTTTTCCTAAATTTAGGGTGTATCTATATGCCGCAAAATGCAGTAATTTTATTTTAAACTACATTTTGTATACAACGAGTTAAATCTATTAGACACTTCGAGTTCATAAGGCCGACTAGAACATTTACATTTTTTAGTACACTCAGATGCTTGGAATATTCTTCTGGTTTTAACTTGTAAATGCTTAATACATTACATGCACACACCAGAATAAAATGTCATATATTTAAGTATGTGAAATCAAGGAATGGATAAATAATAATTGTCTTTATAATTATCATTTAGGTATGTATACAGTGGGAATGTGTATGTATAAAGAATTATGATGGTGAAGTTTTACAGTTGTCTTATATCTTTATGAGATCTTAGCATTTTTTTCTTTTCAGTTTTAGGCTGGGTATAATATTTATTTTGAGGATAATTTCTTTTTGTTTTTATGCTTTGATCATTAAATTCTTCAGTAATCACTAACAGTCACTTATGCATTATCACTTCTCATAATTGATAAACCATCTAACAACTCCATAAGTGGATATCATTTACCAACTGTTAACCACCAGATACTGTTAAATGGAGTGGTGCTGCTTTATTGAAGTCACTTGGTTCAAAGGTTAACCTAATAGTTAGGGCCTTGATAAAAACTAGAAGACATCAATGGGTGAACTCTGTCTTGTCCAAAAAAACTCTTTGAATGTTAATAACCCTTCTCAAAACTATAGACAGAAGACATCAATTCACCCAAACCCTCTACTAATGAAGAGCATTATTTGATGAAGTTTATATTGTGTTTTGTGATATCATTTTGTCAAAAAAGTAATCTCTGATTAGGTAAAAGCCTTCTGAATAGACAAACTTAATAACACCTGTGATGAGAAGCTCAATATTTACATTTGCTCTTCACAATTAGCTAATACGGTTGAAAGGGATCATACATAAAGGCTCATTTAAATATCTCCCCTGAAACTTTTGTCTTCATAAAGTCTACTCTATGAATACTAGTCCATGACCCGTTGCTTCACAACAGGCTCGACTGATAACTGCTACTGCTAATATAACTGTGACAGACACAGTAGGAGGGGAGAGGCGGGGAAGAAAGGCAGTTTAATAAGAGGGTTGGGAGAGAGAGGGAAGAAAATTAGGTAGTTTAATAAGCGGGTGGGAGGGGGCTGCTGCTGGTGGTACTATAAGTATAGAGTTAGGAAGAAGTGTCTCCTCAGGTCAGAGACTACTTACAAGAATCTCTTAGTTCAGAATCTCAGTAATCTTTAGGTTTTTAAATTTTCGATGAAAATAATCACTTCATGTTGTCTACGTGTTTTTTGAGATCACTACAGCTGAACAGATTGCTTAAAATTTGATATTATTTGGATTTAAATTCTTCTGTGGCAAATAAAGACCCAACATTATATTCTTAACAAAGTAGAGTTAAACATTAACTCTTATATTGCAAAAGCGCATTGGTTAGTGTGCTAATCTCACAAGCCATTGCTAATATTGACCATTAGTTATTAGAAACCGTCAATCAAAACTGTCAGCATAGGTTTCTTCAGTTTTTAAATTGGTCTGGCTGGCTATGTATTTATGTATGTATCACAGGCCGTACCAAGGGAGCTAGAGGGCTGAAAATTTAAACATTTACTCCCTATTACATTTTTTTTAAAAATAGGTTTTTAGTGGGGGTTCAATTTACAATATAAGTTTATGCAAAATTGGTCCCTTAGTTTGTGTCTTTTATAGCAAGTGAAATTTTAAAAAGTTGGAGCACATTAAAGAAAAGGCACAGGTAGTTAGTTACCCTAGTACACAGAACAGCAATTTTTTAATAATTTTCTATTTTTTAATTTTATTTGCAGGCTACAGGAGTGTATTAGAGGTTTTAGGTTTCGTAGCAAGTAATGGACCCAAAAGTAGAGAAATTTTTCCTTTGCACTTAAACTACTATTGATAAAATGTACAGTTTCCTATGGAGAATATACAGGGTGGCTGAGAATTAACTCCCTATTAGAAATTGTGACTTCTTCCTGTGGGCGAAGGTGAGGTGTACCACACCAAACCACAAATTCTGGAGGAGCACCGTAGCACATACTGAAACGCTTACAGAAATTGGTGGACAACAACAGTGCCTATGTTGAATTTTAACACAGCAGGCAAATTCTATCATTGTATGGTCCAAAGTAAAGCTAGTTTGACTACAATCAACTAATAAATAATACAGTTATTACCAATTTCCAATTCCAGTTTGTTTTTACCCACCCTGTACAAGTTCACTTGGGGGTGCAGCTTAGTCGGTAGAATTGTGAATTGATGATTAAAATGTGTGATTTTTAGGTGCCAGCTTGTTGAGTATCATTATTATAAACTTACTCAGGAATTGGTAAACTCTGATTTTAAACAAAGACAAAAAAAACCTTTCATTTTTGTATTTATTATAGAACTCATAAAATCTGCCATGTCTGCCTAGTTAAGACATTAATAGAAGTGAGACAGCCCATGAAAATGTTATAAATATTTATTGTATGAATGATCACTACTAAATGGTTGTCTGTCTGTGATTTTGTGGATAATGATGGTAGATTGATTTGATGAATTAATAGGATAAAACCTCTTGTGTCATGTTTGTCACTACAGGTACATTATCAATTTTCCAGCAACCTTCAGATTTTCAATTGTGCCTGTGAAAGCAGGTCATAATGATTATAAAAAGAATTAGTGTTTTTCATATGGTACTAATTACAACAGTTGAGATATTTGACACTACCTCTGATTTTTAAATATTTCTTAAAACTTAGTGTAAGCTAAAATAATACAAAATTAAGGATCATAACAAATATATATATATATTTATATATGTATATATATATATACACACACATACATACACACACAATGCTTTCTATAACCAAATCAAAATGTGATCACAACTTTTAAAGTGCTAAATTGATTATAATATTTTTCATTACAAAACATATCTACAAGTTTTAAAATTCTGATTTCAGAACAGAACAAAATACGGGCCCCTCTTTTCTAGCTTTGCTTAAATTTGATAAAGTGCAAAACTATTTGTTGCTGGAATATTTACAATGTGCCTGACTAAAAATGAATGCTTGAGAATGCAGGCGGCCTTATGATGTGATAGGCTTTGGGTAGGAGCCTCCATATGTTGTTGTTTTTAAATGTTTCTAATTTAATATTTAATGTTGCTACCATTTCTCAGCATGACTTACTTCTTCCTCCACTACTTCCACCTGGTACATTTGCTGATTTGTATTGTAAATATTTATTTGAAAACAGCAGAAAACAAAGGTCTAACATTTCTATACATGTAACTAAATCTTTACTTGTGTGTGTGTGTGTGTGTATATATATATATGTACATATGCCTATGGGGGCAAGTATAAAAGCAAAGGCAATTTATTTTGTAAGGTTACAAGTTTTTCTATTTTGCTCGGGCTGAGATTGTTGATAACCTTTTTTGGATATTTTTGTTTGATACAAAATTTAAATAGAGTTTACAAGAAATATTAAAAACCTGTCCATTTGAGTGTGTTTTCTGTTCTCCATAAGTAGAACAAGAAAATACATTCATTTGCAGATGCACAATCTCTTATTCTGAAAACCCAAAAACTCAGAAAACTGAACATTTTTTTCCATAGAAAAAAATGTTTGCTTTTCGGAGCTTTTTTTACTTAAAAATAAAAGTGCCAGTAATTTTATGGTCTATCTTTTATCTCATTTAATCTACCATTTAGCGTGTGTCGATGGCAGTCGTCCGTGGCAATACGTTCTCCATAATGACTGCGAGAACAGACAGAGTTGTCTGTTAAAAGATTTTTTTTTTATTCAACGGTCGTATAATAAGAATAATATGATAAAAAGATAATAATAATAACAGTAATGATGATATTAATAGTAAAAATAATAATAATAATCATATAAAACTGATAAATAATTTACCACTGTACAATTAAACTAATATTAGTTATAGTCTTAATTTACCCCACTCTGTGTGAATATTTACAGGATTCACTGCATAGACATTGCCATTGCCTAACAATTGACTTAAGTGTCTACTCTATATACAGTACCTGTACTACCATTTCAAAGACCCCCAAAATACTGAATTTCAAAAAGTGTCTGTTCCTGCAGGTTTTGGATAAGTGATTGTGTACCGGTATATGAAAAGTTTTTGAGTTTTAGACACTTGATCCTAATTTTTTTTTAAATGTAAAAAGAACTTAATTCCTTTCTTATAAGATTTGAGATATAAAATTTCAGTTGAATGTTAGTTTTAAAGCATCGCTGACAGAAAATGCTATTTATAGATTAAGTTGCTTCTTTTTTTTTCTTTTTAATGTATCCTTGTACATAACCTTGTGTCTTTTTTGTCTTTTAAGAGCATGACCCTGTTTGCTTTAAGCATGGGCAGCTCTTAAATGCTATTCTGTGAAATAAAAAAAAAAGAAGGAAACCAATTTCTGTTTCCTCCTACAACCCACCGTCTACACAGTTCAGATGATCCAGTGACCCACACCTTCTCTATTGAAAAAATATATCATTAATTATCAATATTATTCAGCATTGCTATATTTAAAGTGGTTAAAATTTAATTTTGATAGATTCACATTTGCTATAGTTGAAAAAGGAGGGTGAGAGAAAGTTTGGTTTTAGTTATTTAAGAAAAACAAGCAACCATCTTTAATTAGATTGTAAACGGGTTACACAGGCCATATTTAATTAGGCATTGATTGCTTGATTAATTAGACCTTGATAGGAAGGTAGAATTTGAGTCTCTTTGTTTTTGACTATGTTCAAACTGTAATATCTTAATCATTTTGTTTTGAACACTCCAAGGAAATTATAGGATCAAGTGTAGAACCCAGACCCCAAAATTGATTCAAGTCAAAAGCACAAGTTTTCAGATTACACCAGGTTTTTTTTTCACGCAAAATAAATAAATATGTAGTTTTAATTTAATCAAAACAAGGATGAAATATAGAACTCAGACTCCTTTAGATACATAAAAGAATATTTGTGAAGAAATAGTACCACAAAATTTGAAAAACTTAGTGTGCTCATGTCATTCATGCCACATAAATTTGTTTAAATCTGAATTGAAGTGAGATCTCTGACACCCAAGCATTGATTTAATAAAACTTTTTTGACGATTCCAATAGCTTTCAATTGTTTGTATGTGTGTTTCAGTTAAAAGGGGTTTGAATTCTACATTTCATCCTTGTTTTGATTAGATTAAATTAAAACTATGTATTCATTTATTTTGTGTATATGTGTGTGTGTGTGTCGGGGGGGGGGCTGTAATCTGAAAATTTGCACTTTTGACTTTAATCGATTTTGGGGTCCGGATTCTACATTTGATCCACATTATATAGCACTTTTCTTTTTGCTCATCCAGACCGTTTTGGTTTCTGTTATATATTGAATTCAGCATTGCCAACTCAAAAAATATTTTTGCGATTGTTTGACTGCCAAAAAGCGCTAAATTTTTTTTAAATGGCCAAAATGTTTAAGTGCAAACATGCTAATTTAGTGCATTTTTTTTTTGCACTGCCAAAACAAGAAACACGCTGAATCGGCAACACTGATTGAATCAAAGTTTTCTACAGCAATTATGTTTTTCTCATTTATAAGAAAAAAGAGACCATTTTATTTTTATTTTTTTTTAATCAAAGTAATGCATCATAACTTTTAAACATTTTTAGAAAATAGTTTTAAAGAAATGTTTTGTTTTAATTACAGTAACTAAAGTAGTGTGGCTAAATTGTTGTTACTGAAGGAGACCAACAGGGAACATAGCATTACTTTTTTAGTTTTCATACAAAAATATTTAGATTTTCTTTTTAGAGCAAATAAATAACTTTTAGCTTATTTCAGTTGTTAAAAAATGAAGGAGTGTGGTTTTAATTTTCCTGAGGAAATTGTTAAAGGATTATGGTGTTATTTTGCTTAAGGAAGTTGCTGTCATTTCTTTTATTACTCTTGATTCCGTTTAGATTATTATAACTATTGAAAATATGTGTAGCTTTTAATCTTCATATAAGGATTGGCTTATATTCGATTTTTATTATTAACAGGGTTGGATTAAGACTACAATGGGCCCTACGCCACCCATAATTTTGGGGCCCAACATATTAAAATTATGAGATTCGAACAGTAAGTTTATATTGAAACAAGCATAAGATATGTTGAAATATTTCAAATAAAGTCTGGACTTATTATGAGAAAACTGTTCAATTATTTATGATTGATCTTTTTCCCAAGGGAATAGTGATAAAGTTCTGTATTGCTATTTATTTGTGGGCCCTACACCGTGGCGTAGTTTGCATATAGGCTAATCCGGCCTTGACTGTAAAGCCTTGTCTATAAAACACTGTTAAAGGCCTTAACTTTAATTTTAAAATTTTTCTTGGTATTAATCCCTAACTTGATGGAGTGGGGATATTTACAAGAAATGGAAAGATAAATTGGAAAAACAATGCTGGATAGAATGGATGTGAAAAGAGCGATCTCTTCTTTCAATTCTCTTTTTATTACCTTTCTTCAAAATGTAAATTAGACTTCAATGCTGAAAATGAATATAACTTTTAATGACATCTGACTTAGCACACAAGATAATACCAGAATTTGTTTAATTAGACTTATTTTTATTTAAAGGATCATGAGGGTGTGGCTTATATCTGATTCTCATACAATTAAAAAGTTTGACCGACTTCTAAATTTTTACATGAAGATTCTCCAGGCTTAAGCTTTGTTTGAAGAACACTTGTCCAAGTTGTGAATGACATTCTGATTTTTATATAGGTGACAGTAAAAAGTTATTGCATATTTTTGCTTGGTTTTTTTTTTTTAATGTATTTTTAAAACACTGAAAGATATTGGGTAAAACATTTGATCCTTATGATTATATAGGTTGGCATTCATATAACTTTCTTGTATTTCAGCTTTTGTTTTTTGTTTTGTTCTTTTTTTTTCATTCCTTCAGCCATCTTTCTTTTTAAGACATGTCCCAAATAGGATAAAATATCCATTTTTATGTTTGTCTTGCTTCTAAATATGATTACATTTTTTTTAATTATATGAAAATATTTTTTTATGAAAAAATGACAAATATTCTATTGCGTTTTAGAATTTTTAAGACGAAAAATAAAATATCTAAAACCAATTATCAGGTGTGTTATTAGTCTTCTTTTTCTTTTTTTCTTTTTAAATGCGAAAACTTTGGTAATGGTTGGCATTAAAAAAAAAAACAATCTACCATCTTGGTCTAACCAAGTCATGTGTAGTTCATTATTGACTGGTTGAACAATTAGGCTTTAATTAAGTAATCTAAGTATTAGTTTTATTACATAAAAATACTAATTATTAAATCTTTTTGCTACTATTTACCTTCATCTCAATTTTTGTTGCTTTTTATCGCAACTAAACTAATTTGAGATGAAGGTTAATAATAAGGATTTACATAGTTTATCTAATAAAATAAGTAAAACCACCCGATAATAGCAAACATGGCACATTGGATAAAAATACTAGTGTAAATATTTAAATGTCAAATTGGCTCACAATAGGTTATATATGTTCTGCTGTTTCTACCTTGATTGTATTAGTTAATGTGAAGTACAGCTTAAAACTCATAGAAATTCCACAGTGCATCTTTGCGTTTAGGAAATAGAGAAGAAAAATCTTACTCACTGTTTTAAATAATGTCTTATACATTAATGAATTTACTTGATGAAGAATTATCATCCTTGTAAAGTTAGCAGATACTTTGCAGTCTCTGATCAAGAAGTCACCAGAAGGTGCCTTCTACGTGAGATGCGTCGCGTTCATAAATCTTCAGTGAATAACTTCTGAGGGTATAGATATGACCGCGGAAAAAGACTGTGTAACATTACTAATGTCAGACTTTTAAATTAAGTTTGTCTTAATTAAGTTCATCATTGATTTTAATGTGTGTGCATATTCATATACACATCTCAAATCCACTGTGAAGGATTTTTTCTCACGCTACCCTTGTGATAATAAAATAATACAATAATTGTTCAGACGTATGGTCAGTTTATCTATCAAAACACAGACACACAGTCTAAGAGAAGAAAAGGACGGTACCAAAATATGCAGCATGACTCCAAGGTATGATATAGCAGCTGACAGCTAGCATACCTTAGTTGATAGATTGGTTATTTCGTGAGAAGCGAAAAAGGTACTGATCACATGACTAGGGCTCAGCCAATCAGAATCACGCAGTCTGGCAGATGACAGAATATCGGTTTTTAAAGGTTTTCAGTTAGAGTTGGGATTTGGAGAAAGTGAGAGATCCCCAAAATAAGTTAACTTTCCCTCAACCACAAGAGACTGCCGACTTAGAGAATTATCACTAAGCATCTAAGCATCTTCCTTCCTCTCTCTGGCGATTGTCTGCAACAATTCTTGTAGTCAGCTAAGAGAAAAACCCGACAACTGAAGAACGGTCATATTCGGAAAAAGGTGAATAAACACTAAATACGCTCTGTCAAAATATAGTCCTGTTCTTTTTATCCAAAACATTGCAAGTACAAGCATTATGGAACATGTGGACAAAAACGTTGTGCACTGTGGTTGCAATTTTTCTTTACTTAAAAATGTGAACACAACATATAAAAATGGCAACTCTTGTTTTATTCTTTGCAGCAACTGGATACCCTTTTTCTTTTCTTTTTTTTAAACACGAATAGATGCTGAGATAAAAAAGCATAATTGTAGGGAGAAAACGTTGGTCGGTCTTTTGTGTGTGTGACCACTACAACGTTGCTTTCCACATATAGACAACTCTCACTCCGGATGACCATCTTATCAGGGTCTCTCCTTTAGACTCTCTGCCGTACAAATGTATATGGTTCCCTCTATATCTCATTGGTCAGTTTTAATTAAATGACTGCTTTCCTTATGCCTTCCCACCGGCCACACACGAGGCCTGACTCCACAAAAAGATACTGTATATGCCGGACTATAAGACAAATGGTTTACAAGGGTATTTGCAGAGATTACCATTCATAGCAATTCATCCAAGTCCTATAAATGTTCATGTCAAGCTTCAGTAGACGATCCCCTAGTCATAATACCAGCGCATCAGACGCAGTGTAATATTTGCATAGTTTGTTTAGAATGTTCGTCTTATATACCAGCATTTACTGGTGCTTTCACACTTTATCATGAAACATCCCAGACACAAAAACATGGCCTGACACCACGAAGATACAATGCCAACACTTTATCTTGTAATATATTGGGACTGTGATGAGGACAAAATATTCAGAAGTTAACAAAGTAAAGGGTAAAGATCTACATCCGCAAGTCGAAAAAAAAATAGAAACAATTTTTTTTTTCTCCAGTAATTTTTTGTGCTTTTAATCCATTAGACTCTAACAATCTTCCTGGAATTTTTTTTGATTTTTTAGAAAGAATGTTTTTTAAGTTTTTACAAGGTGGGGTTCTATTTACAGTGTAACCGTTACTTTCTGTCCATTGTATGGAAGTGAGATTTTGAAGTATTCGGTTACTTCCCTTGTGAGGCTTCTTTGATATTTTAATGACGATTTTCCGGGGGGGGGGGTCTGCCAACCAAAAAAGCACAGAAAAAAACGTCATTAAAATATCAAAGAAGCCTAGTTAACAAACTTCACAAGGAAAGTAACAACATGCTTCAAAGCCTCACTTCCATACAACGGACTGAAAGTAACAGTCCAGTTTACCATAGAGTTACATTGTAAATAGAACCCCCCTCGTAAAACCTTAAAAAACATTTTTTCTGAAAAATAACAACTTCTAGGAGGATTGTTGGCTTCTAACAAATGAAAAGCATGAAAAAAAATTGTTTCTATTTTTTTTCAACTTGGTTAAAGGGTGTAGATTTTTACCAAGTAAAGAAATAACAAAAGTGATAAATTAGACAATGTCAAAGAGTAAAATATGTTTTCCTTTTCGCTGAGTAAATTGGAACGTATATTTTCCCTCTAACTGCTTTGAAGTCATGGGCATCCGCTGCTACCTTTCAAGGTGGGGGGGGGGGGGGTAATACATTCAGAATATATCTTAGCGACAACCCTGTTACCTGTGAAGAATATATCTTTTTATATGGGTACATTAAGTTGGAGTTACATAAAACAATTGTACAACACCATTATCCTTTATTGACTATAAGATTCCAACTTTGAAAACCCCTCACCCTAGGTGAGAAGATTTGATGGGGGGGGGGGGGCAATGCCCCATTTGAGCTCTGGAGTTCACACATACAGGAAAGGCTGCATTGCGTTGTCTTTATTTGAAAAATTAAACGAAATGACGAATAAATTCCTCTGATAATTTATTCTGCAATAAACTGCATACTTTTACTTCTAAATTGTAAATCAAACAAATAAGATTAAATCATTAATGTCAAAGATCCAATGAAAAGTTACTACTCATTCTTGCAAGTACAGGAAGTCTTCGAGATTCGTCCATTCGACATTCATACACTTCGGACCATATCAATTTACACCCCTAATTCAATTTCCGTACCGTAAAAATTCGAACATTCGTAATCTTTTTAATGAACTGCATTAGATCTAGAAAATGTATGCTTTTATTTCTTCATTTTCCACCTAATTCTTAATGGCACAATATGTATCATAAAAATGCTCGAATAATAATAATAATATATTGTATGCAAACATTGCTTTTGTTTATTTCAGGTTTGTCTAAAATCGGTTAGAGAATCGTTTATTTACGAAAATTAATAAACGGAAAATCATATTTGTACGAACGCCGGTAGATCGAACGGGCGAGCGCGATAGTCCGCGAAACTAATTCTACGAGAATTATTAAATCACTTTTATTATTTAAAATACATATTTTAAATAATATTTTCGTTATGGGTTTGTTTAAGGTGTTACTTTTGTCTCTTTCCGGGACTTTTTCCCCAGTCATTTATGTTTGTAAACAATCCGATGCCATGACAGTTTATTCACTGCAATGGTGTGTAGCGAAATGCAATTCACCTACATCTTGACTGCACTGAAGTTGCAAATGCGTGCTAGCATGAGAATATGTGTGTGTGTGTGTGTGTGTGTGTGTGTGTTTAGCTCTCAGGGAATGGAACCCCCTAATTAATATGTGATTCAAGATTCGGAAATTCAACTTTCGTACAGTTTTTCAGGAACGCAACCGATACGAAAGTAGAGGACTGCCTGTATCTGTTTTGGGTTTTGAAAATTAAAATTAGAATTTGCTATTGCTTATTCAAACAATAATCTATCTTTTATGGTTTTGAGAAGGGTCATTAACATTCAAATAGTTTTTCGGACAATTGAACTCCTTGTTGTTTGTGTTGTTAACACAATGTTTCGGCCGATCCATTCTCCAGCCTTCTTCAGTGTAATATCCGAATGTAATAAGGATAACATTTTTTTAAAAACGCCCGAATCCTACGTTATAAGCATTGGCTCCACTGGAGTAAACACTTCTGTTTACCCCATCCCATTTGGATATTAAGGCTGAAGAATGGATCGGCCGAAACATTGTTTACCCCATCACATTTGGATATTACACCTGAAGAAGGCCGAACAATGGATCGACCGAAACGTTGTGTTAACAACACAAACAACAAGGAGTTCAATCGTCCAAAGAACTATTTGAATAATTGTATTAACGTTCCCGGATTTTTGGTCTAATTCACAATACTTTTATTCGTAATCCCGATTAATCGTTTGTTTACAATGTCGGCTGTTTTTCATTTGACTCTGGACATCAGATTTTGTTTCATGATCTGTACATGTTGATATAAATGGTGGAGATCGGAAACCACAAGTACAACCAAGCAAGCTATCAAAATCACAATGCCGATTATGCCAATACCGGTCGCCGATGGACGGTCATCCGTAGCGCTGGTTTTAGAACGGATAGTCCGGGATAAGGTACTTTTGTTTACCGATAACTCGTTTCGTAAACTAGCAATGGACTTTTCGAGCTCCTGGTCCGTTAAAGATGACTGCGAACACTTACATTGGCACAGGTTTTCATCGGGGCTTTCTGATGACGTTGGGACACTGTTAGTAAATAATGAAGACCCACCAGTGTTAATAAATAAAGAAGACTCAACAGTGTTAATAAATAAAGAAGCCCCACCAGTGTTAATAAATAAAGAAGACCCACCAGTGTTAGTAAATAAAGAAGACTCAACAGTGTTAATAAATAAAGAAGACCCACCAGTGTTAATAAATAAAGAAGACTCAACAGTGTTAATAAATAAAGAAGACCCACCAGTGTTAATAAATAAAGAAGACCCACCAGTGTTAGTAAATAAAGAAGCCCCACCAGTAATTTCTCCACTTGTTTTCTCAGCAGCTGTATCGTGGACAGAGCTTAGAAAATCTGAAACCGTTATGGTTCTAGATGAAGGCATCATTGAAATAGATGTTGGAAGTGATGGTGTCACTTCCGGAAGATCGGAAAATAGTTCTGTCATAATAAGCTGTGTAGAATCGAACGTTTCTATCGAAGTGGTAATCATTTCTTGGTAACTGGTAACCGGTGCTGATGTAAAGATCGATTTCGGGACCTTTTCGGTGGGTGTTGGAGTGATATGATTTGACGTTGGGTTGCTTACCACTATATCACCGTCCGTCGACGCCGGTGTAAAATCTGATGGCGTGATGTGCGTTAACGTTGGTTGTGGCGGGAAAGTGGTGCCAGTAGAAGCAGAAATGGTAGCTGTTGATGATCCTGCATTAGAAGTCACTGTGGTAACAAACGGTGCTACGGAGGGAGACTGGCTGGTGGGGTCAACAGTGGAACTACCTGAAATAAGATGTACACAATAAAGAATGAAAGTAACTCTAAAAACATACCTGTGTAATTATCAAAGTTTAGTTTACAAAGTATTGTCAGTTTTGATAATATTTCGATTATTTTTTTCTTATCATCCTCAGACCAGAAAGACTAAACAGAGTCTCGCGTGTTAGATATTTAGGCAGACGTGGGCGGAGGTCACAGATTTGACCCCGCCACAGGTGTTAAAAGTTATAAACAAGATATCGACAAAAACCCAAATTGCAAAGTGTCAAAAACCAAAAGACAGACCAGGTGTTAAAAAGTCATAAACTGGATATTGACCTTGACTGCAAATGGTAGGCTAAAAAATCAGCGTGGGCGTTCAAACCCGATAAAGGCGACACAGAGGCCCTCGGAAAAGGGGAGATACAGGATGCCCTCGCAGAGAGCAGCTGGGCCAATTCCCCTGTTGGGAACAGTCTGTCGGCTCTCATTATCTCTCTCCACTCTTCATTCTTTGCCACGACACAATGTATCTTATAAAATAAAAATATATCCTCATATTTTTCGAGTCTTCCTTTTTCTCCAAGTTCAAGATCTTCCTCCCGCAGACCAAGGGGGCTATACAACATAAGGAAAAAGTCCAGTTATTAAGAAATGAAAATAAAATAGAGACAATAAAGTGATAATTAAAGATTTGTGTAATTTTGATTGTACAAATAAGACTTTATTTGAAATAAGTCTGCCAATGTGTTTTTCGAATAATGCTATCAGTGTAAAGAGTTGCTCGGACTATTGAAGTCATACTTTGCGTTGCTTTTATTATTACAATAATGTTTTGGCAGGTCAGAGTGAATTGGAAGGTATATTTTCCCTCTAACTCAGTGGTTCCCAACAGTGTTGCCAACTCAAAAAATATTTTCGCGCTAGTTTGATTGCTAAAAAGCGCTAAAGAATTTTTAAATAGCCAAAATGTTTAATGCGCAAGCGCTTTTTTGCACTTACAAAACAAGAAACGCGCTGAATCTAGCGCTAAACCGGCAACACTGGTTCGAGGGGGGAATCCCACCCGGGGGGGGGGGGTAGTCCAAGGCGATAAGGCTATTAGGTAAAAATAAAAGTCGTGTTGAATATGGTGTTCCTAATTATTTTCGCTCGCCTTCTTTGAGCAACAGCTACACAGCAGCAGCTGTACAATTATAAAATTAAACCAATTCTTATTATAAAGCTGTCTCATTATACGCAAAATAATTATTTGACTTAAATGGGGTGAAAACTAGTAAACTTATTGACAAAAGTGAGGAATGACCTTGAAACGCTTGGGAACTATTGCTCTTTGTGGCCTCTCTCTCACTCCTTCCGTCTGAGAAGGAAAGGTTGTATTGTGTTAGTTGACCGTATTTTAAAAACTAGACAAAATCTTTTATTGTTACCACAACGTTTCGACCGATCCCTTCTTCAGAGGGGTCTCTTTCTGTCCACCACCTATTTCTGTAGAAAGGAGCCTTCCCTCTTCCCTTTCAGACTGTACACCTGAAGAAGGCTGTAGAATGGAGCGGCCAACAACGTTGTGATAATAATAATAAAAGCAACACAAAGAATGAGTTCAATAGTCCGAATAACTCTTGTAATGGTTATTACTTTTCTCAAAATTATAGACAGAATTATCAGTGTGATTTTTCCATTTCTTCCTGAACTTAGCAACAAGTTTCCATAACACTGTTTCCATAACACTGGCATGAATTTACGAAACTGTCTCTAGGCTTAACATGATTAATAGAATTTCTACTGTAATAAGAAAATTATATGTGATAAGAATGGCAACAGAGTTTAAATTTTCTTTAAAACATAAGGAAAACAAATTATATAGTATACCAAAACATACCTTATTTGATAGCATATAAGAACACCCCCCCCCCCTTAAGAAGTATAAAGAAAAAAAGTATTTCCCTGAATTCCTGTTTTTCAACTCCTTCCAAAATTCTGGGCTAGAAAATAAAGGTTACGTTCAGTGTTGCCGATTTAGCGCTTGTCGTGCTAGATTCAGCGCGTTTCTTGTTTTGGGAGTGCAATCAGCGCGTTTGTGCCTAAAACATTTTTGAGTTATTTTTTACCATTTTTAGTGTCTTTTGTTGGTTTGGGGCCATTTTTGGCTATTTAAAAAAAATTTGAGCTTTTTGATAGTCAAACTAGCGCGAAAATATTTTTTTAGTTGGCAACACTGGTTACGTTTGCCTTTTGGGTTGGGGAGGGAGTGGTTTATATGCTGTCAAATACGGTACTTATCAAACCTATTGAATGCTTAAGATCGTTTCAACATCTCTAACACCACTCCAATTGCGGCAGCAGTTACAGTGTTTATTAGTTTTGGACACGTGAAAACAGAAGTAATTACCAGAAATCATATAACCTACTTAACTGCGACGAAAGTCGACAGTTCTTTGAATGCCAAGAAGTGTTTCGTTCACACCAAATCTGAATAGGCTAATAGCGTTCATAAGAAAAGAAGGATAGAGAGAGTGTGTGAAGAAAGAGGATTTTCTTTCTTTTTTACGTCATATAATAATTTCTTTTAATCAGTTCCCGAAATTAAAAAAAAGCGTTCGTTAAAGTTTAAAAAGTGTTTAAGCATCTCATATTGTAAGCGTATAGTTATGACCTATAACTTATGGGGAACACAAATAGATGCACACTTCTTGGATACAAGCGATAATGTAGCAAGGCACGAGAAAGCCAGTCAGTGTCCATTTTCAGAGTCTTTTTTTTAATCTCTTAACAGCTTTACTCGTTTTTTAATCAATTGGAAACAAATAGAGTCTATTCTTTTTCTTGTTTTATTCTGTCTAGTACGTCATTTATGAAACGGATCTGCAACTAAAATGTTATTAATGCAACTTGTCATGTTGTATGCAAAACATGGACACGTCGTTGTAGTGTCTCCCAGCTCGTGTGATTCTCACTAAAAAGGAAGATGAAGCAAAGGAACAAGGACGAAGACAAACTGTTCACGCTCGGAGGAAAAGTGACTCGGTCCCTTTTCTCCACGTGTGTGCTCTCTTTATTTTACCGTTAGCATGGCGCATGACCGGAAACTCATTTCCGCCATTATGGGCTGCGGCAAGGGAGGTAACTCGGGGTATTTATCTCCGTTAGTGTTAGCCCAACTGGCTACCAAATAAAAAATTCGAATTTCTCAAATAAGGAATCCTCAAGAATATTGTACTTCCTTTAAAAAAAACTCTGATTTTTGTCTGTAAAAACATTTTACGATCTTTTTATACGTCGCGAAAATCTCAGTGGGGAAAACAACGTAATTGTTTTGTTATTGTATTTACGTTTTGCTTAAAAGACCACACACAAGCAGATCTCCATAATTGGTATAAAACATAAAACATGTAAAACTTATATAACTAATCTTTATTGTAACATTTTATTTTATTAAATTCAATAGTAATATAGTAAGAAAAATGTATATACATTTTTAAAACCTTTTGATTGTCTCTGAATTCGATTTATACTTTATAGTCCGGGGGCCAGCAGGGGTTACCGTGCACCCCCCCTCCACACACACACACACACACACACACACCATGATTCTACATTTAGGGTACCAAAATGTTCCTTATGATGTTCTCTTTCAGAAAAAAGATGTTCCCAAGAAAAAAGTTGGGAAGAACTACCTCATTTGCATAAAACAAAATGGCTGCCAGCACACCAAAAAAGACAGAATTTCATATCTCGTCGCCTAGTTGACATATCTGAGTACTTTAAAAGGCTAAATAATTAATT
>VCCN01001601.1:2542221-2559073 GCA_006491835.1 Architeuthis dux
TATATATATACCTTTATGTTTACATACATGCTCTTCCATGTGTACAGCTATAAGTAGTTTTGTTTCGGGTTACCAAGCACAAAAAATATAACCCAGTCAGAATGTGCACAAATCATACACCACCACACTAATCAGATAATACACAAAAGAGTGACAAAAACTGCAAATAATCGAAGGACCACCGGGGAAAATTACGCACCAAAAATACTGAATTGAATAAACAATAATTTAGTATATTTGGTCCAGCTCCAGCCTACGTGATTATCTGTTTTCAATAATTGGTATAATTTACAAACAAAAAACCAGCTACCATGTGCGCACACATTGAACTCTATATATGCACAATATGGATAAAGGTGACATTTTCAGCAGTGTGTCATAAATATTGTATTTATTTTACCTCTGACAACGAAGTTGGGAGATGTATATGTATTCCTTCGCGTCGGTACGTCGGTACGTCTCGCCACATATCTTTAAAAAAAAGTTCTCAATAAACTTCAATGAAAATTTTGTGGAAGGGTGGGCAATGGGCTACGGGCGAATGATTAAATTTTGGGTCGGATCCAGGAATTTGTTTTCGATTGAGAGATATTTTTTTATTATTTTGCAGGAAGAAAAAGAAGGTTAAAGATGAACAGTTAATAAAAAGGCGAAATTTAAATTTCAAGGGAAGCAACTCAATACTTGTACATTTAAAGTTCTGTTCCTTGTTTTTTTTATATTTTATTTTCATTCAGTTTTTAGTCCGTGTGAGGCGTTGGCAGAGTTATGCGCTCTCTGGGTGCTTTCTAGATTTATTTGCTACACCTTTTTACGCTCCAACATGACAAATAACATATTGAGCTTAAAAGCTGTGGTAATTCGTTTACCCAAATTTCCCCATCACCTACCCACAAAATTGATTATTTGCTGTCAATCAATACAAAGATCCGCTTGTATTTTCTTTCCTCTGTATTGATGTCCTTTGTTCTTGACAGAGGGCTTGTCAGAACCTGTAGACCGTGGACAGCAAGAAATAATATCCAGACAATGACTCGTGTTCATTTTAACAATACGTGACATTTCTTTTATTTTTTAACGTTTCTGATTATTTTTATCTGGTTTGTGCTGCAAAATGTGTATATGTTATCAAAGAGGTATGCCCTATTTGGCGATTGTTACCTTTCCCGCGTTAAATTCAAAACATTTCCAAGTTAGATTTCGTTGCACTATGTTTGTCTATTGTCTTGGGGACCTCAGAACGGCTTTTTTTTCTACACACATTGTGAAAATTTCTCTTATCAAAGATTTTTCACTTTTTTAAAATCTTAACCATTTAAAACTGTATTTTAACTACAAAGGATATAAGTTAGGATTAGGTTTAGTGTTTAGGGTTAGGTTTAGGGTTACGGTTATATAAGTCAATTACGGAACAAATGAAAACAGCAAATTTTTCATTATCGCGATAGTAGTTTCGCCACTTAAGAAAGTAGTTTACGCCGTCCATATTTTGAATTTAACGCGGAAAAGGTAACAATCGCCAAACATTTTCCTCTTTCTCTCAACCCCTCTCTAAACTACCCACTGTTCTCCCTCTTACTCTCCCATCTTCTCTAAAAACGATACAAAGTACCTACTCGCTCTGCAAATCAGCTATTTGTCAGCAGCAGTCTAGCGGCAGCTGAAAGAAGCCGGGCACAAAAATGTGTCCAATTTAGCATGAATTTCCAATGTAAATCGACCCACCCCGTCCCAATACAAAAAAAACTTAGTTTGTGGGTGATTTTCAAAAACTAACTTGCTAAAAGTCTGCACCAGGGTCCCATTAATACACACAGAACATTTCATGGGTTTATGTTGTGTGGTTTTTGCGGTAGAAGTGTACATACAGATTGACGGACATTTGGAGAATTATTAAATAATAAATACTTGGTTTTAATGTTTGATCAGTTGCAATCAACTCTGTTCCCTTTCATGCATCCGTAGTCAATTTTGAAAATATTTTGTAAACTAGCTGAGCGACGCTTGTGGTATGCAGTTGATTGTGTTAAATCATATTAATTCCATGACTTGCCAGAAGAATTTCAGTTGGCCACTTACAAACACCAGTTCAACTGCACGTCTACTTAATTTTATCTAATATGTGCAACCGTCACACACTGACTGTGACGTATAGTTGTTTATAAATAGTACTTTTGATATTTGGAGCATGTATTACTTTGCAAGATTGTATGTGTTCTGTTATTGGCAGTGGCTGTGAATGCCTAACAATTTCTTTCATTTATGCCCTTACTTCTATGTACTAAAGATCAAAGATTTACCAAAAGAAACATCACATCTGGATGAACATTTATTTTGTGAACTAAATGACAACAAATTAATTTTGCCTCTACCAATGTTAACCTGTTTGGTGCTTTTATTGCATAAGGAATACCGGATATGCTTACACCGCCTGCTTGTGAGTGACAACTGACCTGTGATTGTATGTATGTAGGTATGTGTGTGTTTGTTGTTTTTACTTACCAAAGCTGCACGAAATGACTGAATGAATTTTAATCTCGTCAACCTGAAAATCTATGTGCTTCCTAGCAGACTGACAATCGCAATATGGCTGATAGTTCCTTGTTTCAAAGCAGCACCTTTTCCTTTCTGCTACCAGTACGTTCTCCTCTCTTGTTATTGCCATATTATTATGATTATTGTTCACAAGAAACACAGTTTCTTAACAGACTTGATTTTTTTCTTTCGTATCGGTTTATTTTATCTTTTTTACTAATTAATTGATAAACCATAATGTTCTTTTCTTTTTTCTTTTTTGCCTTTACACGGTAAAACTTTCATAACGTAAAAATGTTGAGTTAGTTATTTTTAGTTTTTAATCGATACAAAAAAAGACGATGTAATGAATTTTGAGCACTACAGGAATTGTAAAACATTTTTTTTTAGAACTGAAAGTTTTTCAAATAAAAAAAGGCAGTGCAGTTCATTATAGTCATAGTATTTAATGTGCACATTTTATTCACAAAAAGAAAATATTTCATTAATCGTAATTTGTACTAAAAAGCAATCATTATTAATTAGGTACTCAAACTGTGTTGCTTTTTTGACGGACCTGTGGAATTGTGCTGTCAAAGTAGTATTTAAAGGGCATTTTCGCAGTGCAAAATTAAGTTAGGTTTGGTGAGGCTTAAAAATTAAGCTAAATATGAGTATGTTATTGAACACTCAACAAAGGCCAACAGGGAGGGCGGAAGATTGTGTTACGCCAATCCTAGGTATTTAGAGTTATTTTTTTCTCTGGCGAAAATGCCCATGTTTTTGTTCTAAAAATATAGCAATTTTCTAAGGTATTTGAAAAATGAAAATCTTTGAAATATATATAAAAAAAAAATATGGGCAATGATTTCATTGGATAGGATTGAATTCAATTAAAAAAAAAAACCAGCGCCAAAAAACGGTAATCATTTTTTTTTCAAGATCATTGGAAACAAAAACAATTATGATCGATCAGATAAACACGAAACACATGCAGAAGTTCAATGAATGTTAACTAAAAAAAATACGATTATATAGTTTTTAATGGGTAAAAAGTTGGTAATTGTTTGGAATAGGTTCGCCAAAAATTTTGTCGAAGGGAGATAACTAGTATAGACGCTGTATAGGAGAAAAACTGTATATTCATTTTAGTGTTACAAATATGAAAAAAATATTTAATCTTTTTTGGTGTTAATTGCAACTTCAAGCCCAACCCTAAATTATATCCTGTTTAGTTAAATTCAATAAAATACAGTTTTAAATGGTCAAGCTTTCTGCTTTCGTTTGTTCCATAATAGGATTAGCAGCAGCAGCTTAAATAATTGTGTCCACTGAAGTTATCTCCCTTTATTGGCGAACCTATTCCAAACAATTACTAAAACTAAAAAGGTTTCTTGACCATTTTTGTTGTAAACGTACTTTAAAGACAAAGAAATATTTTAATTTTTTGTTTTATTAGATCTTATCATAAAGGTTATGCTGCAGAATAGGATAAAAGAACAGACTAAAAGTCTTTCTTGCTGTTTGTGTTTTACGTTCGGCCGTATTATTCAAATATTACACCTGAAGAAGGCCGGGTTGAATATTTAAATACTAAAGAATTAAAAAAAAAAAGGACATTGTCTCATATCACTTTACTTTGAGCTAGCAGCATTATAATTGCCTTACCAGGCTAAGGAGCCCAATCTGCCTTGCTATTTTACTCATAACTGGGGAATTTTTCTTGTTCACACATGCAAGTTTGTAGCATGAATGTTCGCTTTCATAGCATGTTCATACGAAAAAAGCAAGTCCGACCGGGTGTCAGTATAAATTCAAACAGGCATGTTTGTAGTGTGAATGTTCGGTTTCATAGCAAATTCATACGAAAAAAGTCACATTAATTAAAAATATGCATCCATTTAGTATAAAATTACATTGAAAATCTGAAATATATATGGGGGGGCTCCCAATATATTTTTGTTCAAAAAATAACTTGCTAAAAACCTTCCCTAGGTCTTTTGAGCATGCATACCAAATTTGGTTGTGCTGCACTGATGTTTAGGGGTTTTCTATAGCATGACAGACAAACACTGTGACACCTCTCGCATTACATTAAATCCATACCATTTTTCCGTATCCCACTATCTTTGTATTTTATATGAATTTTATTAGTGCTTTTGCTTCATTGGAGGCAAGGCAATAGTACAGTAGGGCTCTTCAAGTATCATAAGGTTCTCTTACAATAGGCAGTGGCGGACCTACATTTTGGGGGCCCTAAAGCTTGTATTGTTACAGGGGACCCTTTGCAACCAGCGGCAATAGGGCGACATTCAATAAGGTCCGACAAGCCTTTCTGCCCTTGCAAAAGAGTTCAGTTTTTTTTTTAGTCACTGTAGTTTACTTTATAGTAACTGCATGGCAAAGCTGCTAAAGTATTTGTAAGGAGTACACTGGTGTGATCACGTTTCAACAGCGCTCAACAGCGCTCCGGAGTGTCCATAAACAGAACGTTGCTACCGCCAAGAAGTGTGTTGGCTTAGATATCATTTTGCCTAGTGACCAATCACTTCTCTCTGTGCTTGATCTGTACAAAAACTGCATCAATTTTGTTGAAAGATTAACTCTTGCTTCTGGGGGCCCTGAAGCTTAAGCTTCATTAGTTTAATAGTAAATCCACCACTGACAATAGGGGTATATATTCTTACTATATAGGGGTAAAATAGCGTGGAATTTTGTGACTAATCTTTCACTGCATTATATTTACTGTGTCCAAATGGAACAAAAATAAGATTTTATATAATTTTGAGGTTTAGAAATATGAAAATTAGTATAAATGTAGACACACCTTTTCACAAAGTTAGAACAAGATAGCTCTTAAAATAAGCTCACACAAAAAGATTTAAAATATAAAACTAACACAGATTCACCACCTAGTTAGCCATTTTAGCTGAGAGCTGTTTACCGACTATGCTCTGTACTAAGTCCGCGTCTTGTGTGTAAATACAAGCCAGTGAAAGTCTTGATGCACACAAGCCCATCTGCATTATGCAGATGTAAAACTCATCTCTTAATATCCTTTAACTTTGCCTCAAAGCTAAATTCTCATTGTAAGCATTTTAATCTCTCTCCTATCTATCAGCATGCTTTAATTACATTTGTTCGTTATTGTGTTTATGATACATCATTTTAATGTTCTATAACATGCATGTTCCTTTTTATTTTGCAAATACTCTCTTTTGTTTATAATTGGTTATGTTTTTATAGAAAAATATCTGTCTTGCTTGTATTTCTTTTGTATGTATTCTGTTATATTTGACTAAAATTTATATACAAACAGTACTAAAAATATATGCATTCATTTCAATGGTGACTCAAACTACTCAATTTCTACAAAGAAATATTTCTCGGAGAATTCATCTTCCAAGGCCAAACTAAACCGTTGAGAACAATACCCACTCTTAACAGTCTCATTGACACCAAGCGCATAAGAACATCAAATTTTGTAACAAATAGAGCAGACAACAGAAATGGATTATCTTTGTTCGTTTCTTTGTTATGTTATTGGGGACGAGACAACAAGCCCCCAACTACAACAGGAGAGTAGGCCATTCAAGCATCATGTTCTTTTTGTAACAAATCTTTTACTGCATTATATTGGTCTCATTGACACCAAGATGTAAGAGTGTTGAATTTTGGGCTAAGATTCGGTTTAGCAAATCAGAGTAATCTTTTAATGAAAATGTACTACTTATAAATTAAGTAAATAAAAATATGAGTTCATCAAGATCACGCTTGCGATTAGCATGGAGGTTTTGTAAGTTTCCCCTTTCTTCTTCCAAACGTTGCTTTTTTATAGCATTTCTTCCATATATAGCATAGCAAAGAGCATTTAGGTTTAAAGTAGTGTTTACGGGAGTTTGACTTATTTACTACTGGGTAAATGCATCAAAATGCACAGATTTTGAATGTTGGGAACGAGGCCATGTGCTAAAACGGTGGTAGATAAAGGTATGGTTTATTAGCAGAGTTTCAGCACGTGGCCTTGTACCCAACGTTCAAAATCTGCGCATTTTGACACCTCCTCCTGGTATAGTATGATTATTTATAACACAAATAGAACTAGGACTCAGCAAGTTTTTTGGGAATTGACCAAAGACCCGTATAAAGATTTGCAATCTTCTGAGGATCCACAGAAACTACTCTTTATCTTTTGTTTCTCTGTACATATTTTAAAGGAATTCAAAGAAATTCAAAGATAAAAATTGTTTGTGGTATTGCATTTGCTTTTTTATCGGTTTTATTTCTCAGACAGCCTGTGGCTAACAACTCCACCTGTAAAACCAACTCACTACAGAAACCACAGCAGCATCTCCCCAGAAATTGTCTACTGGCTTTGTATAATTCTGGCATAATAGCAGTTTAACCCACAGGATTTAAAATTTTGAATTTTATACTTGTTTAAGATGATCTCCAGTTTTTAGCAGGTTTGCTTAAAAGTCTGTAGTCCAACTAATGTACTATAATATTTAGTACTTTTTTTCTAATCTTTTTTTTTTTTTCTATTTCAGATTGTTGTTCCATGAATCTAAATGTTGTCCTTGGTTTGGGAGCAGATCCAAACTCGGTCCTGAAAATTCTTTTTCCTGTCTACTTTCTTTCTCCTACATGAAGGATGAGGACCAAATTCATTCTTTGTTGGCTGAAATATTACCCTTGGACCAAAAAAAAAAAAAGATCATAATAATTGCCTTGTTTTTAGCCTTCTGTTACTATTATTAACTTAATCTGTAGCTTCTAAGTTAGATGGGTTGAATTTGTCTACATCAAAACTAAACATACTGTGTTCAACCAAAGAGCAGAAAACATTTTTGCAACTGGGGTACTGATTGAAGTTGTGCCCTCTACACTCGTCATGACTTGCTTCAAATGTACATTACTACCTATCATAACCATACCGTTTGGAACCAGTTCATCAAACTTCAACCCTATTCTGTTTTCAGACTGTTTAAAGTACGAACACCTTAACTGGACTAAAGACTAAATTTCTTCCAACAGCTATGAGTTCTATTTTCTAGTAAGTCTAATCTTGAAGGACTCTTAACAACTTTTGTACTGATAAAAAAGAACTCTTTTTTATGCAAGAAGATCCTTTACTTAAGACGATATCCTTGGCATTCCACATGAACCTTTAGAAGTTATTGTCTCTGCTCAATCTTGATAGGAATGTCTCAGAGCTGACTTCCAGTGTCTCTTGATTTGATGCATATTTTCAAAACTGCAGCCTGTAAATGAAGCATAAATCTAATTTGAATCAACTGTAATTATTAATTTCTGACTAGCATGATCAAAAAAGGCACCCTTACATACATACAGTCTTCAACACTTTGAGTCCTTCTTTACATCTTGATTCATACCACCCTTACCCATTCAAGTAATTCAAGTCTCACAAGAACTTAAGGAAGATACAGTTCAACAACAGTCCATAGATCTCAGCTTGAAAAGTGTAACTGTCGTGCATAACAGAATATCATTTGGATATTTCAGATTTTAAAAATGCAGAACTGATTGTTAAAAAGAAAAGTATTTTAAGTAAAAGTTTTGTCTCTCTTTGGTGAATTAGGGTCAGTGTTTTTATCTACCAGTGCTCATCTGGCTTTTTCAAATTTTGTTGTCTACCAATGTTGTTGTACATATCAAGTTTGCTACTAAAGTTTTCATAAATACTCTTTAATCTTATATTTATGACATTACAGTTCTAAATGCATCAAAGATTTCTTTCCTAATCAAAAAACTTTTCTCTCAGTGAAATTGAGATTAATAAGCGTCAGTAACTTAGGATTTCAGGGAAAGCTACAAGTCCAGTGCTTTATTGCTATTTCTGTCTGTTTTGACTGTTTTTTACAAGGACATGTTCGATTAATTTTCCTTATTACTTTTTCAAATACACAAAGGAATTATTTAACAAAAGGGGGAAAAAGTCAGTTTTATCAGCAAAATGGAAGATAGCATCAACCAAGGGATTACTGCTGCTAACCCCTACTTTTGCAACATTTGTCTACGTGGCTTCTCAGAATCTGCTGAATTGGAAGCTCATGCTCGGGAACATGAAGCCGAAGAGGCCATGAACAATTACTCCAGCACAGCTAATGTCAACCCAGAAAGTATCAAACTTGCCCTTCCTACTAGTGTGGTAAACCCTTCTCTTGTAAATGCGATTGTTGCTCCAAACACAGCTGACCAAAATATTGTCACCTCTTGTGTGGACCCGAATGTTGTGGCTCCTATCGTCATTGTCAACAATGTTGTGAACTCAGAGCTTGTTAACCCAACCAGTCCTTACAGCTGCAATGTCTGCCAACGCGGTTTCTCTCAACGGTCCCACTTAGAGACCCATTCACGCATCCACTCAGGTGAACGTCCTTTTGAGTGCATCCAGTGTGGGGCAGCGTTCTCCCGCCGTGGTAACCTGGTGCGCCACAGGCTGTCACATGGCGGCGAACGCAAGCACAAATGTAATGTGTGTGGACGCAAGTTTTCCCAGAAGTCTCACCTGCAGGTTCATACCAGGGTGCACACTGGTGAGCGTCCGTACAAGTGCGATCGATGCGGTTATGCCTTCTCTCGTAATGGGAATCTGGTGCGGCACAAAAAGGCCAACAAGGGGGGCAAACGGAAATACAGTTGCATCGCTCCTTCACTTCTAGAGGAGCAGGAACAGGATCTGGGTGTCACACAACCCCAGCAGGTTGCCCTCGTCCCTGTAACACAGCCTCAGGGAGAGGTCCAGGTTCAAGTTCAACCCCAGCTGATTGGAATTGCTGAAGTTCAACCCAGGGTTGGTGATGCTGTTGCCACCACTGCCATCCCAAAGGAAGAAAATCCCCAAGGAGAACACGAAACAATCAAGAGTGACCAAACTCCTGTTATTACAACACCAACTAATATAGTTCAGCTTGGAACTATACCCTATCAAGTTATGGCCACCATGCCTAGCCAACTGGCTGCAGTTCAGCCCATTGCAAGCTTCCAACAAATACCTAACGTTCCTCATCAGCTGGTCACCGTTCCACAGCACATCAGCATTCATCACTTGACTGGTGTCCACAACCTCACCAGTGTGCCAGTACATATAGACATCCCTACAACGTGAATACTGTATTTCATTTTCAGTATCACTCATCTCTATCACTCTCTGATTTGTTTGGACTTTCATCTTCATCTTAAAATTTAATTGCTAGTCAATCTTTAAGCATCTTGTGTATAATTTTTGTGACAGTGCTGCAAATTCATTTCTTTGGAACTCTACCCTCATTTATACTGTTTTTCCTTTCTAGTTTTTAGTAGCCAATCATTGAGCATCTTTATAAGTTTTCTGATGCTACAAATTGATGTTTTGTGGACCAGTTCACTTATTTGTAACATTCTCTCTTAACATTAAATTTTGAATTAATCAGTGTGACGTATCAGATGAGAATGAAACGACTTTGGATTTTCCCTTGAATATTTTTATCTGAAACCTCTCCAAAAGGACAATCTTTGTTGCATAAAAACAGACATAAGTTGTCTGATTTAATAAGTTGGTTTCCTTTCTCTGTAATACTGATATTCTTTTTAATTTGGATGATAAATATGCACATTCAGGCACTGTTGGGTCCAGTGCGATAATCTTTGGTCATCTCCAAGCAATATGGCAATGTTTCTTGGATTAATGATTATCATTAATACATGCTGATGGAACTTTTTCAATCTCTAAAATTGTTTGCTTGAGTTAGTTAATGCCACTCACCCCAGAAAAGGCATGAAATCTAAAAGACCTACATATACATATACAGTAAACTTGTCCTCCAGAAAAAAATGTCTTGAACTAATCTCATGAAAAGAATCTCAAGAAATATATTCTTAGACTATTTGAAAAGCAAAAATGATATCCTTGTGCCTAAAAGGCATTTTAAGAAATATAAGAAGAATTTTGCTGGCTGCCAAGCATTTAAACAGCAGTTTTGCTTTTTGTGTAGTGCTATTCAGTGATGGAAGACCCCAAGGTACTAATTATTAATTGCTTTGCCTGTCTCAACTGTGACATACTTGAATCGTTATGTTTATATAGTATAAAATTATATGAGTACAAAACAAAAAGAGCTGATAACATTAAACACTTGTAACCTGGAAAAGATCAAATCTTACTCTGAATATCTATACAATGACAATATAAAGAACAGAAGCTAGAGCTTTTCTTTGTACTATCACTAAAGCAAGAAGGAATTCAAAGATGTTTGGTAATTAAGCAGTGTCCGGCAACCAGCAACTTCTCTCTCTCTCTCTCTCTCTCTCTCTCTCTCTCTCTCTCTCTCTCTCTCTCTCTCTCTCTCTCTCTCTCTCTCTCTCTCTCTCTCTCTCTCTCTCTTTAAAATTTTCTTCTGATTATCCTCATCATTAATGTTTATTTAGGATCTGCACATCCAACTTGCTAATCGCCAAGCATCTTTTTGTATCACATCCTTAATTTTGTGATGGTACAAATTGATCTCTTTATACTAATACCATTATTTTAATGTACTTTACAGCATTGTATTTCCAATTGTCAATCATCTGAAGATGTTCTGTTACAGAGTTCCCACTGTTTTTGTTTAGAAAGTACAAAATGTATTTTCAAAATGTACACTTCTTTAAAGTTTGACTATTAATTTTTGGCTAGTCTTCATCTTATTAATTATCACAACTTTCTAGGTCAAGTGCATCCAACCATTAAAGCTAGTAGTAAGAATAAAGAAGTGGCTTCCAATGAAACTTGAACCCACATCCCATGTTCCAGGAGCTCATTTTTCATGGATGGTGCTGTAACCAATTTAGAAGTTATGGCTAGACAAGGCACAAATCTACAAAGCTGTTGTTTTATTCTTACTTTATGCTACTTAGTAATATCCTGATTTATCTTTTACCTGTTAATTTATCCCTGTGAAAGAATTCACAGATATATTTGAATTTCTATGAGATGATCTTTTTAGAAAAGAAAATACTGAACTGGTTTCAGTGGAAGAGTCCATTGTTTCTGATGGTGGGTAGGAGATGTTTTTATCAGCAAAATTGTTACCTTTAAGTAGAAGAGTCCATTGTTAGAGACAGAAAAACAGGAAGAAATCACACTATTCATTATATAAATAGATGATGCATTGTCAACCATTATCAATTTTTGACTGGTACTTTCTTTCATCTTAATTTTTGTTGCATTTTATCAGAACTACTCAGTCCGTCAGTCTACAGAACATTTTATTTTAGTGTGAAAATAAAGGTATACAATTTGTATATACAAGCACACATCATAACAATCATATTAACACACTATCTAAGGCCTTTAACCTTTGCGGTGGTGTAATAAACATCATAATTCTTCTTAAAATCATTTAATCAGTTGATAGCACTACATATTCCGGTAATCTATTCCAAAGTCCCACCACTCTATTGCTAAAAAAGAATTTTCTGATATTCAATCTACTTCTATTTGCTTTTACCGTATATGTATGGCTTCTCAGTCCCTTGTACCCCCTTCTAGTAAAAAATACATCAGGGTTTACTAATTCTAAACCACACATAATCTTAAACATTTCTATTAAGTCTCCCTGATCTCTCCTATTTTCTAACGATGTTAATCCTGACACTTTTAGCCTATCCTCATAACTCATACTAAGTAGAAATAAGTAAACAATGCAGAAATAAAGAATAAGCTCTATACCGACAGTTTGAGTAGTTGCAATGAAAAGCCACAAAAATTAAGATGAAAGAAAATACTAGTCAAAAATCAATAATGTTTAACTCTTAACATTCTAATGCACCTCAAACCGCGTGAAAAAACATGACTGAAAATCCTGATCACATTTTTTTTTAAAAGATTTTTCCTGCAATACTGCCAATATTCACAACAATCTGTCCACAAGTAAAGACACTATAAACATTTGAATAAACAAACCCATTTTAGCCATTTTCTGCTCAATCATCACAGGACTTGGCTATGGACTTAGAAAATCTTCAACAGGATGTTAAGAGTTAATAAGGATTAATGCTACTTCAATGTATAAAAGATATTGGACCCAGAAAGTTATGATGAAAAGCAACAATAAGATAAAGAAAAGACTAGTCAAAAATTAATAGCAAGAATACTTTATCTGTGAGTTCAAATAATCTTTAGAGTTCATTAAATAATAATTATATGATCTGTTGTTTTTACTTACTTAAAAAAAATCTTTCTTTCCCTTATTTATATTTACTGCCCCCCCCCCCCCCCCATTGGTTATTATCTCCCTTCCACAATCGTATTGATAACTTATTTTTACAACCACTTTCAAAGCTATTTTCAGTATGTTATTGTTAATTCATTTCCAGTGCTTTTTTTTTCTTCTCGTTTTTTACCAAATATTGTGTCATTTTATGTGTGTACATTAATTGTGTGGGTGGGCACTCTGTGTCAATATTTCTCTGGTAAAGTAGCAGTGCTGTACATTGATTTTTTAAAAAACTAATATCCACATCTTTGTTGTTGTTCTAATTGCTGCATTTCTGGCAGGATTATCTTGGACCATTTTTGCATATCATATCTGCATTTTTTCAATAAGTGAAGTTTCACTGCAATTGAACGCTTTGTTCTGCCTGACAGCCTTAAATAGGTATCAACTTGGGCAATTTCTCTTGTCATTAATTACCTGGTTAAATTTACCTTTTGGGCAGAAATGTTTTTAAAAATCACCACAAATCCCAATTATATTTTATCTAATCCTTGTATAATTACTTAGTTTGACTCTGGTTAAAATACCTGTCAAGATCATCATTAACTTTTGTCAGCTAATTCTATTTTTCAATCTCTTGTTTAGTTGCATAAAAGAAGGCAAAATACATTTTAACTTAGTTTGAAAAAAATATTGGCCTTTTCATTTAACAATGTAATTCAGAATCCTTCTTCTAGATCTTGAATTACTCAAGAGCAATGCATAGAACTTGTTTTTCTCAATGAATTAGAGAGCCTGTTCATTTTTATCCTAACTAAATAAGTCTACTTTGTTTACTAAACAGGAAACTTTTTTATTTAATCAAATTTTAAAAAAGTATATATTACCAAGTTTACATGTGAAAAATACATGAAAAATGGTACAGTATTTTTTTTAATTTTATTTTTCTACTGTATATCAAGTGACTTTTAATTTTGAAGTTTTAACCAAGAAATGTACTCAGCAATAAAACTTTAATAGACAGGTTTCCCACGCTATCCGAAAATAGAGTGTTACTATAATAATACCTTTCATAAGCTGAAACGGTGTAATACGAAGAAGCAATTACCATTTATTTATATAGGAAAATTTTTTAAGCATTTCCAGACCACAAAAATGGGGATGATGGTATGTTAGGTTGAGTTGTCAGAGGTTGGGGTAGTGGGAGGTACAGGAAACTGGGGTTTTGGATAGAGAGGAAGAGGGTGCATTCTGCCTCTATAACAGCTCGCTGCAAAACAAATGCTTTTTTCGTAAGGTGAAAAAGTGGTGTAAGGTGAACTTTCAAGAAACGGGGTACCTGTGTTTCTACATGCAATTATAAGCAAAGACAGCTATAAAGTAGCCAGATGTGGGATTTGAACCCACTACAAAACTGTCGGTTTGGCGCGGTTTATGATTTTATTTAAATAATCTGTTTTTACTTCTTAGACACAATCGTAATTCATTACCTATTGCTTTCTATCATAAAGATCAATGTTGATCAAAAATTCATAATAATATATCAATATTGTGAAATAGGTAAATACCATATAAATTAACTATAAAAACAATAGTTGACTTTTTTTCAAGCAGTTACATTTTCTTTTGCTTTTAACAATATTTTATATTTTTACTAAACAAATTATTAAAAGATCAATTAAATCAAGTAAAAGAATAAGGTTTACAACTTGAATGTTCATTAAATTATTAGAAGTTTGTTTTATTATTATTGTTCCATTCATTTTGAATGTACTTTTCAAAGGTTATTTATTCAAAGATTATCTGCATGGTTTAATTTTGTAACTTTTATGCAAGGATTATTAATGTTTCAACTAAAGCATTTACAATATCAACACACTGATATTTGATAGTATTATCATTAGTAAGAGTTGGTTTAATGAAAAATAATTACAAAAAAAATAAAATAAAATCCTTGATTACAACTTGAATCTAAAATATATTGTTAAATTCAAAGGCTCTCATCCATTAAGTATGCATGTCTTACACTAAAAAGAAATCTTTCATTATTTTCAACAAGAACAACCCTCATCAAATTTAGGGGAGTAAACTCTTCACTGTATGTCTATTCCAGTGGTTCCCAACCGGGGGGGGGGGTCCATAGTCCAATGGGCTATTAGATAAAAATAATAGTCCAGTCTAGAGACAGGGTTTTCTGCACTTCTATCTATTAAGCCAAAGGCTCGAAATAGGCTCCAAGTTGAGAATGATTTAAGATGTGCTCTCTCACTAATAGACCCACAAATCAAAGAACTAGTAACAAAAAAACAAGAACAGAGATCACTTTGATGTGTATATCAGTTACAATAACAGAATTCTTTCTTCTTTTTTTTTTTTTTAATAAATCGGAATTTCAAATGATGTGTTCTAATTATTTTCGCTTGCTTTCTTTAAGTAACATAATACACAGCAGCAGCTGTACAATTATAATATTAAACTAATTCTTAGTATGAAGCTGTCTAATTATGCATAAAATAAAGTTATTATTTGAAATTATTCTTTGTTGCAACTTAATAAATGGAGGGGAGGGGAATACTAGTAATCTTATTGACAAAAGTGGGGAATGACTCGAAAAGGTTGGGAACCACTGGCTATCCCGTCACCGATATATAAGATTAACATTTCCCTACCGTGATTTGAAATCACAACCAACTGATTGCTAGGCAGCTCTCTTACCAACTGAGCCAAATTGACAATTCTTTTATTATATGTTCAATACAAAAGTTGCAGTAATCATCTTCAGTTGGAGTAGGAGTTGAGTTTGACCCTGCAGCAACCAGGCTTGTTTCCTTTAGATTTTTTGTGGGGTGGGGGCAAAGATTGATTTATAACTATTTTTTACTTATAATATTGAAATTACTACAAGTACATACTCAAAATGTTCTTATTCCCCGGATTTCTTGCTTATATGTGACATAATTTCATTAATAAATTATATAATATTAATGTTTAATCACTTCAAGTCATCTGGGAAATTGTTTTCTAGAGAAGACTAAGAATTGAAGTGAACTGTACAATTCATAATTGCAAGAATGGACAAAAAGTCATGATAGAATTAATATTTTATCATCTCTTTTTTTACTATTTATTTCTACAGTGATAAAGCATATCAGGAAGATACGTTATGAAGAAATTAAAAAGAAATGAATAAAAATGAGACATGTCCATAAGTAAAATATAAGATCAAGATTTTCAAAATGAATAGGTATAATTAAAAAGAAAAAAAAGTGTATTTCTTTTGACCACTCTGTATCATGTTGAAGAATTTACCTATAAATAGCTGTGGGTTAAATGTAAATAATTTGAATATCTTGAGTGGCATGACTGAAACAACACTATCCTACTCATGAAAAGAAGTCAATATGTTGGTTAAACCAAGTCAATATGTTGTCTAAGATCAAAGTATAGTCTCTGTTCTTCGAAACCTTCATGAAACACATCCCAGGGTCCTTGTCGCATGCTCAGAATTTGTCCTGAGAGCTTTGCACAGGATTTGTCCTGTGACCAATGACCAGCTTGCCCCAATGTCTGTGTGACATCAGTCACAGGGCAAGGGAAGGGGGGGTCCCTTGCCTGCACATTTGAGTGCAGTACCCCACCCTAAATTGACCATGTCAAATTTATCATCTTGGGAAAGCAAATAAAGAGGGGTGGGGGCATGTTGGTTATACCATTAAAAAAATTTATTTTAGAGATAAATCAATTGGTGTTAAGCTAACGACATTTGTACATGAAGATCCTAGGAAGGTAAATCAGATTGGTATCGTCTAGTACCATTAAACAGTACAAATTATTTTGTTTGTGTTTTAAGGCACTGGTCAAAGATTAAGTTGAAATTAAAAAATCAACAGATTTAAATTTTTTTTAAAAGAAAAGAGGGACCTGTTTGAGTATGTTAACAATGCTTATACAATATTCTTACCTAAGCTGATAACTGTCTTTAAAACAATGTTATGAAAATATATAATGTTTGGAAATTTTGAAGACCACAGATTTCTTCATTAGACACAATTTTTTTACACAAAATATTAACATCCAACTGGGGGTGGGATTTTTTTATTACTTTAGATATTTATGATTTTTATTAATTATTAATTTCT
>VCCN01001601.1:2576227-2591454 GCA_006491835.1 Architeuthis dux
AACAAAGTCAACTTCAGACTTGGATTGGAGTTTGACAAAAAACAAAATCTTTTTATTTACAATTATTCTCTTCTAAATTCAGTAAGCACACAGATATAATCTTACTGTTGGAAACCTCAGCAAATAATGAGTGACCGTATGCAACATCAATGCAACTTTATATGAAGACTGTCACCCTGGATGATACCCAAGTCTGTGTGATATCTTTTAATTTTCTGTTTCATTTATTTATTTATTTAATAATAGAACATTATACGTTCTATCATGATGTCAAAAAATTCTCTGATATCGGCTAATATTTTGGGTAGAAGCAAGCCAAATGTTTTCGTTTTCACTTAATAACCCACGTTAAATTCTATCGGCTAATTTTTGTTTAATAATAATCTTTATTTATTTATTTATTTTTTTACTGTTTTTTGTTTTTACCTTAAAACCCTCATTTCACTGTACTCATCTATTAATCATTGTTGCTTAAAATCTAAATTCCTTGAACTAGAAATAAAAAGTGGAACACAGACGGAGAGTGGGGGGAACAGGCAATTCACGCCTCTTTGAAAACTTTTTCCATGCTGGATTCTTACTGTGTGATATCTTAAACAAACAAGGGAGTGGAATCTTTCGCTTTTTTTTTTCCCCGTAGGGGTGTGATACTGGACCTGGGCTCGAATCTGCTAAGGCTGCTATACTGTTGGATCTCTCCTCTGCTCCTGTCAGAGTGACTGGGTCTGCACTTACAGCTGCAGTCAGCTGTACTGTCATGTGGATCTGCGCCAACAGTCGCAGACAGCTGCACTATCATGCTATTCTGTGTTCAAAGTTGTAGACAGCCATTCCATCCTGGCTCTCCTTCAAAGGGTCGGTAGAACCCTATAGCCAGCTCCGGCTTCTACCAACTACGGGATGTTTACGTCCTGTGGTCTAACTACAGTTCAGCCTTACTGTCGGAACATTCCTGCAAGGAGGTGACAGACCCCCTTAGCTAGCTCGGGCATCTGTCAGGAGAAGGACACTCCTGTCAAACCTACGACCGATGGGCTCTGCCCCTATTCGCGCCACTCCAGTGGTCCATAGGATGCAAATCCTTGGTTTAAAGGGTGGGGTCGACCCTGGGCAAGTCGCACTTCACCTTAAAACTAGACTGCTCAGGCTGGAGGTTTACTCCGCACATTGGTTCCGCCATCTATGGTCCAAATGCTGTGGAGGTCCATCCCCAAAATCTTCGCTCGCGAAGCCAAGACATTCATTCAAACGTTCTATCATGATGTCAAAATATTCTCTGATGATGTCACTGTACCTGTACACAAAATAAGGGTCTAGTAGCATTATAATTATATCTTAAATTGAACCCCCCTCCTAAAGCATAATTTAACAGTTGGAAATTACCTGGATTTGTTTTATTCTTCAACTTAGAGCATTTGGAGGGTGTAGCACTAAAAAGAAATCTACCTACCATGTGCAGTTTTTGCTGGGTTACAGTAACATATATACAGAAAAACTATCATTATTATAGAGGATTTCAAACTACAGGACAAAGTCAGGGGTTGACTTTGTTTTCAAACCATAACAAGAACAAGAACAACAAGAGCAATCCTCACCAAAATCTGGGGTGAAAACCGTTATGTAAAATCCCCAATCCCCTACCATGATTTGAACTCACAACCTAGTGAGCTAAATTGATAAGTCTTAGATAATAATGAAAATGTATCATACAGATACACATAGGCTTATGTTATTCTAATAAATAAATATAGAAGAAAAAAATATTTTCATAATTATTTATTTATTTATTTATATACAATACAAAAGTTACAGCGTTCATCTTCAGTGGGTTTGACCCAGCAGCAGCCAGACTTCTTCTTCTTCTTCTTCTTCTTCTTCTTCTTCTTCTTCTTCTTCTTCTTCTCGTCATCATCATCATCATCATCATCATCATGTATGTATGTATTTACTGCTGTTGCTTGTTATTGGTTTTCAATCCCTGAAATTATTTCTATCCACCAAAATTAAAGAGAATTTTCAAACTTAAGACAATTGATCTTAAACTTGTGCGCCAGACATACAAAAAAAAAGGGCCCTGAGACCCTAAGGGACCCTTATTCCTCCGGTCGAATAATAATAACAACATTCCAAATTTGAATATCCTCAAATAAACATCAGTAACTAAACAACAAGGATTTTCAATGCTGAATATATTCGCCAACATAATTTGCGTATTTATTTTCAATGAAACAAAAAAGGTAGAACGCGTTTATTTATTTGCCTCTCGGCGATGGCAAATCTGATACAAGGTCGGAACCCAAAGTAGAACGAGGCCCCTTTTTCCCAGTGAATATGTCCTAAGCTCCAACATCCAGCTTTAAAAGTCCAGCTAACCTTTATTGCATTCAGCGTAATTAATTCGGAGTCTTGGAATAGCCTCCAATTTAAATTTAATAAATATTCTTATGTTGAGAATTGCTAATGACTATTAGGATTTTCCTTTAAGTATCGTTTAATTTGACAAACTTTTTTATTTCGAAATTAGATTTAATTTTTCATTTTTACCATCGATCAACGTCAGCTGCAGCACAGTTATCTCCCCTTACTAATGAATCATCATTTCAGCATTAATGATAAATCAATATTAAAGTATTACGCATCTTGTAGCATTAGGAAAATTGTTTAAATATTTGACAGCGTTAATAGTCTTGTCAAAATTCCAGAAAATATATGTTAAAATATCATTTTGTTAAATAAGGAATAAATAGTAAAAATACTTTTACCATTCACTTAAAAAAAGGATTATCCTCTTTAAAAACTTTTCTACGAACACAGAACACCTAGAATATTTTGCAATATTAAGGTCACATGACCAGACAACTTCTAACTAAGACGATGCATAATGCAGGCTTGCTTTGTTTGATACAATAAAAACGTCACGGTTACTGAGTGTTATTTTTTACTTTATTAAGTAATTAAAATTCCTTTCTATCAAAAATCAAAATTGAAATTCTAATAAAAATTCCTCAATGTGTTTTTATGTCTGCTTCCAACAACCTTGACAAGTCAATACTGTAAAATGTTTCAAACAAGGTGTATTTACAATATGATTCCAGGCAATAATTACTATTGAACACCTTAAATACAAATAAATACGATGCACATATAATGTGATGATATGAAACTTGGAAGCTAGCACAAAATTGAATAAGATTCTTTGATGAAATGATTACATGCCATTAGTTGATGATGTCCAGAATCCAATTTTAAAACTTTTTCCCTACTCTCTTTTTTTATCTCTCATTGTCAGTTGTTCCCAACCGGGGGGGGGGGGGCTTAGTCCAAGGGGAGAATAAGGTTAGTAGGTAAAAATAAAAGTCCAGTCTAGAGATAGGGTTTTCTGCACTTTCTATCTATCAAGTTGAAAGCTTGAAATAAGCTCCAAGTTGAGAATGATTTAAGATGTGCTCTCTCGCTAATAGACCCACAAATCGAAGAACTAGTAACAAAAAAACAAGAACAAAGATCACATTGATGTGTATATCAGTTAAGATAGCAGAATTCTTATTTTTTTATAATAAATTAGAATTTCAAATGAGGGGTTCTAATTATTTTCGCTTGCTTTCTTTGAGTAACAAATACACATCTGCAGCTGTACAATTAGAAAATTAAACTAATTCTTAGTATGAAGCTGTCTAATTATACGTACAATAAAGTTATTATTTGAAATTATTCTTTGTTGCAACTTAATAAATGGAAGGGGGGAAATATGAGTAATCTTATTGACAAAAGTGGGGAATGACTCGAAAAGGTTGGGAACCACTGTCTTAGACAAACCATGCATAGATGTATTCTTTTTTAATAAATAGAAGATAGTTCATGTTCAGCTCAGCTGCTCCCGAGGCTAAGATTTTGTCTCCATTTCTTGAACAATCCATGGTGACCCAATCATTGTTTGTAACAATCGTGAGTTTTTACGAGGCAGGAGAGCAAACCTGACACCCAAGATGGACTGCCTTACAAAAGGGCTCTAACTACCCTACTATTCACCCATAGCTTGGGAGAGAAGTGGATCCATGCTTTTCCCAAGGGCATTAGTATGAAGTGAATGCAAACTGTTCAAACCAGAGTTTGAACTCAGTTTGCTGATTCTGTTCTCCATACTGTTAACCATTAGGCCACCCACACATCCAGAATAAAAGATAAAACAAGGCCGCCATTTTGGAGCACTCACCTAGGATTAAGCACATTGTCAGTGGCATGTTAGTCCAGCATGCTAACCACTGCAAATATACAAAGTTTGAAAATAAAGAGACAGAATAGATTTGTATTGTGGAAATACAATCTTTATTGTTTTTTCCTCTCCTTTCTGTCTCTGTTGAATGACTATGGCATCAGCAAACACTGAATTGTTATGCTGTTATAGGCAAAAACTGATTTGTTAACATATATCAACATAAAAATGATATGACCACATTTTTTTGTAATGTGCCCCCATGCTTGTGCGCTTGTTCAATTTACATTCTTGCAAACAATTACAAAAATAAAAGACAGCAGTGTCTTGTTAATCAAAGCATTAGAAATTACTTATCAGCAAGAGAATAAAGCTCATCTGGTTTCTTGGAAGTCGTGAGTTCAATCCCTGAATCAGGCAGTGCAGAAATATGCACCAGCTCAGCAAAGAGGCAGGTCTGCATCATAGGGAAAGACTGATGGTTACAATTTCCGAAATTCCGTGGGAAGGACATGGGCCATGACAGATAAAAGAATGAGAACACTATACCCCTGTGAATCAAATAAAGAGTTCCATTTGATATTTTTGGGAGGTGGCAGACACTTCAGGCAGGCCAGGGGTTACAGTAGCCAAAACATTATGACAAAAAAACTGGTTTGAATGAATCAATGTATAAAGGTACATATAGTTTTGTGAATTTCTTTCTTTTAGTTTTGAAAGCAATAAAAAAACAGATTGGCTATTTTGCCTTAACTGCTCTAAAATGTTTTGTAGCAAGTGAGAGGGCTCATTGTTTCAGCAAGCAAGGAGTAACAATTCTTTTCAATGGTTTTAACATGATAAAACTCTCTTTAAAACTAAGAACTAAATAAGTCAAATAGATAAGTATTTACTTTTTAATGTAATTTTGAACATATTAGCTGAAAATACCCACCCCCCAAATGGCAATCCCCAGCTTCATGGAGCCTGAAAATTGTGCCCCCCCCTGTCCGCCAAAAAAAACAAAAAAAACGGTTGTAGGATTTAGATATTTCACACTGGATGGTTTTAGACTATAATTTTCCAAGAATTATATGATGGTTAGAAAAATTCAGATAGAAAAGGATAAACTTATAAACATTCAAATTAACTCTATAAGCTACGTAATGCTTTTTAGTGACCAATAAAATTAATGGGAGGGAGTAATTTCTAATTAGGATCTGTCACCTAGGCAGATAAGAAAGATAATGTCAATTTATTAAATCAAGATTAACATATTTATAGTTGTTACAATGATATCATTTTAGGTCTCTCTTACTGTTTGATATGTTAGCTAAGAATCTTTTGAATTTTTTTTGTGAAGCTAAATTCCAAATGTGTATTAGAAATCGTCAACCAAAACTGTCAACATAGGTTTCTTCAGTTTTTAAGTTGATCCAGCTGGCTGGCTATATATGTATGTATCACACGTACAGGCCACACCAATGGAGCTAGAGGGTGGAAAATTTAATCATTTACTCCTTATTTTTGTTTTCCCCCCAAATAAATCTTTAGTGGGGGTTTGAATTTGCAATTTTTCACTAAATTGATCCCTTAATTTGTTTCCAGGAGCATTCCCGCTTTCTTTTTTTTGAAAATTCAAACTTTTCTAGTGATCAATGCCCAACAAAATGCGAGAGATGTAACTTCTTCATTGATCATCCATTTTTTTCCAATGTTTTAATTGATTACCCCCAACACGGCATGCTGCCAAAAGATGTTGGTCAAGTGACGGTTTCCATTCAGTGACTAACCAGACCTGTCATATAAATGGTTATGTGTGAGTGTGTATTTATGTGTGTATTTATGTGTGTATTTATGTGTGTAATTAATTTAAAATGTGAAACAGCAAAGGAAATTGAAATTTGTCTTAGGGCAAACAGATGCTGTTTATCTCAAAGAAAATAGATAATGAAAACATGTTTACATTTTCATTATTTAGATTTCCATAGAAATTTTCCATTACTTAGTCCTTATTCCCTACCTATTGAACTGTCTCCTAAATGTATTTTCATAAATTTTACATTATTGAAAAGAGGACAAATAATCTTCATGGTAGTAGAATTTATATATTTTTTCAAGAGTCATGGCACTATAAATGTCATTTTTCATTTTTGTCACATTTTATATGAAATGTCTGCAAATAAATAGAATTGAAAATCAGAACATTTTCTTCACTTTCAGCTATTTTGCATTTGAAAAGTTGTTTATTTACAAAATAGAAGCACTGAAAAGAGTATGTGATTGGTTCTGACTAATTTTCTTGTCTTTGTTGTTTTGTTTTCTTCACAACGTTTTGGCCATGTACCCTCCAGTTTCCTCAGATGTCTGTTGTGTTCTAGAATAGATGTGGCTGAGGAGGGAACACTAACCTTAATAGAATGAAGTCAAAATAATAGGCAGGGAGCAGAATTGGAGAATAAGAAGGTTGAAAGAATCTGCACACATACTATGCTCAGATAACTTGATCAGCTGACTGAGCATAAACATTAATAACTTGTGAGAACCATCAATCAGGAAAGAACAAGCAATGCATTTGAGATTCTAGAGGCAAGGCCCGAGAGATAGGAGGGCAAGCATAATTCAAAAGGTACATCATAAGGTCATGTGTTCTGCGCAGAGAGATCAGAAGGTAATTCCAAGAACACACAGAAGCACACGCTCTTTCAGAACAAGATTCAATGACATTCCAGAATGCAAAAGACACCCAAGGAGGGCCAAAGGGTACACAGCCAAAATGTTGTAAAATAAACAACAAAGACAAGGACATTAGTCCAAACCAATAACATACAATTATTAAAACACTTTGTCTAACAAAATTCAGACAAGAAGAGGAATATCTTTCATGAAGAATAAAGTTCTTGAAAATTAAAGATAAATTGAGAAACCTTTATGTTCTATTCATAAACTACAAAGATGCATCATGGAATTTACACAGATCCTGCTAGCATAAAATAAAAATACAAGCAAACAAATTAGAAGTAAAATATACAATGACTATAAAAATCTTTGTGCAGGTTAGATTTCTAACAACTTCCCTCTCATTTCCAGCCCCTTGGTGGGTAGGATCAGCTTTGTCTTTGGGCGAGACAGGGCACAAAATCGAGGAAAATATGTGTGATCCCTGGAGATTACAACTCCAGGGCAGCACCTCCTCATTGCACTAAAAATAAAGGGTCATGGATTGCCCTGATGCATTTGCAGTAGTGGCCATTAGGACTGGGTAAGTGTTGCTTCTACTTTCATGTAAGCTTATGAGGCCCCACATTAAACTCGACACTGGGGAGGCAAATAAATATTACATTCCTTTTATATACGAAAAAATTTCTTGTAAACATGTTAAAACAGTAGTTTACTCAACAAAATCTTATTCTCTAAAATATCTTTGTAATAAGATAAGACCAGCCTAGAACAACTGCAGAATTTCAATATTCAATAAACTCGAAAAACATTTAACCTTTACATTCAAGAAAATGGTGAATATATTGAAAGTTAGCCTTCCTAAATATATTGTATCTTGAATAAGTTTGCTTTCATTTGCATTTTAATTGATATTCATATCTTATAAAGAAATTATTAAAACTGTAAACTGCACCAGGAATTTAGAAATATAATAATGGAATCTTTTGAAAATAAATTCCATTTTCAAATGTGACCCACAGCTGAAGTTAAATAGATCAACATTGTCATTATTTTAGTCAAAGTTATAACAAAAAGATGATACAGACAAATTCACTTTGATTCATTCTAAAGGTTTTATCATGATGCATCATTCTATGTTTGTATGTGCTTGTTAGTATATTTATACTCATGTCTGTATATATTTACACACACATATATGCTCCTACCCAAAGATAGCAAAGTCTTTTTATAGCTTTAAGGGACAGTTAACATGCTCTTAGCCATTTAGATACATTTTACTGTAATCATAGATAAGCTTCTTAATGCTTGATAAATGCAAAAAACTTCATGTAAATTAAAGAATATTTTTGAAGTAAAACATGGCCAAGAAACAATTTTGTAATCATTTTCATTTTGAAGAGGAAAATTTAACTAGAACCAAAATTGTGACACAACTTATTCTCTGTTGATTCTACAAAATACACATACCTGCGGGTATGCGTATGAATAATTTTGATTAATTAGGTATATAACTCTAGGTTTATGGATAAGACATCAGAACATTGTACACAACTGGTTTGTTTAAAAGAACCCAAGGCACGGATCTCTTTCAATTATACAATTTTGCTATTTTTATTATACCATTGATCAAAAAATCTGTAAGACATTGATACGATCAGAATGGCCAAGAAAAGTATATACCAGAAACACACACTAACTACTCCTGACACACACATACACGCCCACACAAATCACTTAACATTAAATTAATAAAAACAGCATGAACACCTCTACCCAGGGAAAAAGAATTGTGCTCATCAATTGATGACGCCAATTCTTCGCATATATAAATTCATGCCGACAAGGGCCGACCATATAATATCAACACATTAACTTCATACACACATATGCACATATACACACACACTTGCATGCATTGACACACACTCGCACCAGCCACTTTACAGTACATAGACATTAATGACCACTAAGGAAGCTATACATCAAATGACCAGATAAGTTCCATCCATAAGACACATCTATGTACACCCCACCCAAAGTCTGTTAGACAACCCTGATTAGGCCAAGTCAAAACTTAAGCTATAAACAACACCTCTCCTCCTACACTACACACACGCGCACACACACACTCGCACTCTTATGCACACACACGCACTAACTAAAGGCTGTAACAATATAAACAACAACAATAAATATTCACAGCTCAAAATGAATTTCTTCTCTCTCTCTTTCATAAATATACTCCTGATTTGTGTTAAATGTTAAAGCAAAAAAAAAAGTTTCAATTCTAGAAGCTCTAAAACAACTATATCAGTGTATTGAAAACCTATCTTAACAATTTTAAATAAATGTGGGAGTCTTGGTAGGTCTGTAAATAGGAGGGAAACAATTGTTACAGACATATTTTTTTTCAATGCAAGAGATTCGTACAAATTCATTACATGCGGGGGGGGGGGGCAGCACTTGGCTTCAAAATGCGAAATATTCCCGCGAAATGCTGGAGACTTGGTAGGTCTGGAAGTTAGAGAGGTATATGTATTCCGTCGCGTCTGTCTTTCCGTCCACACGATATCTCCGAAAGTACTCAATGGATTTCAATGAAATTTTGTGTAACGGTGGGCAATGGGGTAAGGAAGAAGTGATTAAATTTTGGGGATGATCCATGCAAAATTACCTCCACTCCGTCGTAGTTATATGTCCACACACCAAATAATATCGACAAAAGTTCATGTCTGTCCACACGTTATCTCCAAAAGTTCTGCATGAATTTGTATGAGACTTTGTGGAAGGGTGGGCAATGAGCTACGGAAGAAGTGATTAAGTTTTGGGGCGGATCCATGTACACTTACTCCCCCTGACAATGGTGTTGTCAGAGGTATGCGTTCTCTGGGTGCTTTCTAATTTTATAGTGATCTCTGTTAATTTTGTTGTTTTTCGAAATAAAAGAATTACAAATGTTATCCAAGTAAAAAAACATTAATGCAGAAAAGTTATTTTTGTGGGTTTTTAAAAAAAAAAGAAAAGCTCCACCAAAATTTTTTAAAATAACATTTAGTAGCGAAATAATTTCGTTTCATTGCCTACATAGTTTATTTTTCTTTGTGCGATTAGGAAGAAGTTGAGATAAACATGAAAACTAGAACTTTAAAAAAAACCAAGGGATAGAAAAAGAAAGCAATAATTCAATATTCATATTATTCAGTTGTTAAGTACGGCCATCTTTTAATTTGTGTAACGAGATTGTATCAGAAAAGCCAAAAACCATTTCGGAAAGAAATTCTGTCAATCTATTTTTTATTTATTTTCACCTTGGCCAGATTTAAACATTCATTTTGATTTTATCCTCGTGTGCGAGTGTGTTGTTTTTGTTTTTAAAAAATAGGCCAACCATCTGCCCCTTTCCTCAGCAGCAGACCCTCCTCATCCAAAAATCCTTTGTCCCCTTGCCTCTCTCTCTGCACCCACGGCAATCAGTTAAGTCAGTTCATTCATAAAACGTAAAACGGGATATGGGCGCATCACTAGAAGTTGTTGAAGTTGCCTTTAAAAACTTTGAAATAACAATGTTAATTGCCAATTATTTAATTACTACAGACATGCATGGAAATATATCTGGATTCGGTACGAGTTTATTAGGCCTGTTACTAGGTGCTTACTTAAGGTTCAAGGTTCTTTTTTAAAAAGTAGATTTTTTATGAATGAACACTGAGGAAAGAAAGTTATCAAGTTAGAATCTAATCTTTGTTATTTCCATCGCTCTTATATATAGAACTTTAAAAGAATGTGTTGGAAAACACGCACAACTTTAAGGCTTAACTAATCATTGCTAAATCTCAACCTTTTTAACCCCTAAAAAGCCTACCCCTTATCACATTTTGGAAAATACTGGCAAAGATTAAAATCTACGTGTGTTCAGTAAACACTGCTCACTAAAGCACAGAAAATGAAAATAAAATTCGCGAATCCATAAACTTTTTACTTTTTTATGACCAAGATAATCAGTGCCTTCTAAAAGAATTCCTCTTTCGCTTTTACTGGGTCGACTTTAATCAGGAAAGTAAATAATCTTCAGTAAGGAAGTAAGAAAAACAAGATTAAAATGTGTTCGTCTCTTAAAAGCAGACACAGAGAGAAAGTACTAAAGAACTTCGAGAATTACTCGAGGGTTGCAAAAGACGAGAGTTTTTTCTTTCTTTCTTTGATACAGAATTAATAGTGTTTGGTCACGTGACCCAATCAACTGCTGCACACTGTTTTAATGGCTATATTCAAATAAAGATTGTTTACTAATACTTTCAATGCGAATATAATCAATAGAGACTTATTTAACACCGCCGCTGAAGTTCATATGCTTTTTTAAAAATCTTTTGATATATTTTTTATATTGTCAGAATCTTTCATGCAACAATGCTGTGTACAAATTAATAAGGTTGTTTTTTTTCCACAAAATGGTGAAACTGAAATCTAAACATTTTAACCAATTTTAAAAAATAGCAATAATAACTTGCAATACATTTGTCAATAAATCAACTAAAATGCAATGGCACTAACCCTGGAAAATTTACTTGATGCACAATCAAAAACACGTGATTAATTTTAATATTTCACCATTAATCACATCACATTACAAAATGTTAGTTTACTAAATCAAATAATAATATTTTGTGAGTTACTTTTATCATTTATTTTTAAAACTGTTCGATGGACAAGGTATTTGTAAAATATTTACATAGATCATCTGTGACACATTATTATCCTAAATTATTTGCAACATACTTTTATCACAGATTTCTTATGTTTTCTGTTATAAATCACTAAAAATAACTTTTATAGTAAATAAAATTCGGTACTGTATTCATAAATCACGTCTACTGCATTATTGCCATGAATCTTTGTAATAATTCCCTGAAAATCTTCTCTAGTTTTTTAAAGAGTTTTCACTGATAAAAAAAAATCCTTTGTTATTTTTATAGTAAATCACTTTTAACACACTTCTTTTGTTACTGATTTGTGGTATATTTCTACTGAAAAGTACTTTAGTAGGTTAAGGTTTATGAATGTAAAACATTTGCAGAAGGTTTTTTTTTAAATAAATCACAATCAATTTTATATCAGTGCATGTTTGTAATGAAGAAAAGGTTTTTTTTAAAATAAATCACAATCAATTTTATATCAGTGCGTGTCTGTAATGAAGAAAAAGTCCAAGATAATGGATTTCTACAAATATTTTTTATTACTCATATCCAATATTTTTGCCAGACACCTAAAAGGAATTCAGTTAGTCATTGGAATAGAGCTCACTTGCCAAGGCTCACACATTAATCTTACAAACTTCATTGTTCTAACCAGTGAATTATTCCCTCAAGTAAAAAAGGGACCAATTTAGCAAAAACTTACATCGTAAATTTAACCCCTCCCTCTAAACACCTATTGGGGAGGGAGGGGCTGGATTTTTTTAAAAAGGAACGTGTGTGCAAAATTTTCTACTATGAACAGTTAGTGCTGGGCAAAGTCCAGATACATAGATATATATGTATATATATAAATGTCAGAACACATGAATAACCTAAACCCAGCAAAAGTGTTTTAAACCGGTCTGTTGTGGGTAGCAGTGATTAATAATAAGAGCAAAAAAACAAAAACAATTACATTACAACAGATGAGATATGTTTTCTCACCCTCCAGGTGACCAACGTTTTTTGGCAGCAATTAACTTGGTGATCAATTAAAAAATTGGAAAAGGGCGTGATCAATGAATTTAGGTGATCACTAAAAGTTCGAATTTTCAAAAAACAAGCATGAACTCTGCCGGACACAAACTAAGGGTCCAATTTAGCATAAACTTACATTGTATATTGAACCCCCACTGAACATTTATGGGGGCGGGGGTAAAAAAAACCAACCTTTCAATAAACTACTCATTGAAAAGTAGTGTATCTACAAGATTTCAAATTTCTACTATGAACGGTCAGGGCTGGGCACAGTCCGGATACATAGATACATAACAATGTCAGAACACATAGATAACCTAAACCCAGCAACAGTATTTAAACCAGTGTTGTGGGTAGTGGTGATTTAAATATACGTACAATGTTATGAAAATCTATCTTGGAGTAGTCAAAATTCTGTTAGAAACCATCAACCAAAACTGTCAGCATAGTTTTCTCCAGTTTTCAAGTCAGTCTGGCTGGCTGTGTATGTATTATGCATACAGGCTGCACCAATGGAGCTAGAGGGCTGAAAATTTAAACATTTACTCTTTATGTCTACAAAAAACTTTTTTTTGTTTTTTGAAAATTCTCCCCATATAAGTTTTTAGTGGAGGTTCAATTTACAATGTAAGTTTATGCTAAATTGGTCACTTAGTTTTGTCAACATTCAGACTTTTTTAGTGATCCACTCAATAGAAACCAGCCAACAAAAGTAATTTATTCACCTCTTTTTCCAATATTTTAATTGCTCACCCCTACATGGCATGTAGACGGTTTCTATTGAGTGACTAACCAGACCTGTTTTTTTTTTTAACTGTTTTAAAGGCTGAAAAAAAATCAATAATGTTGTAAGCTCCAAAATTATTATGAATAATCTAATAATTTTGTTGCTGAATCATAAATAGATGTGGTGGTGGGGGGGTCTATGCCTAATAATTTTACTCATAAGTCTGTGAGATTTGAATACATGGGGGGGAGAGACAAATATAGAAAGAGAGATAACAAGTCTGAAAGTCAGACCATAGATGTGCTATTTAAACATAAGTTCAAAAATAAACACTGCAATATCAGATATGTTAAAAAAATAAACATTGTGATATGAGATATGTTTAAAAAACATTGCGTTATGAGATATGTTAAAAAATGTCTTAGCTTCTTATTAAAAAACGAGCACAACCTTACATCACAGTTTGATTTCGAGAATTAATTTTAAAAAAGAACAAATATTCTTTTATTACGTCATTAAAAAGTTACGGTCGACTTGTCAGATAGTCAGTCACTGACGACGATCTATCTATCTATAGAAGCTTAGTACATCTAAAAATAGAGATAGATATTTATTACATATTATGTAAATAAAGGAAATCATAAAAGTAGACAAATTTACTGAATGCTAGAAGGCAGGAAAACTGTGTTATGTCACTTTCCCATGTTGTTAGGAGGGTTGGCCTACCTTGAAAATCAGCATATGAAATTCTGGTTAATTGCCTAAACTCTAATACTGACTAAACTCTAATACTGACTACTGACACTATATGTTACGGTTCCAGCCACCAAACTAGCCTTTGAATAGATAGATATATATTGAAGAGACTGAGATAGATATTTAAGAGAATGAGATAGCTAGATAAATAAATAGATATTGAAGTGACTTTACATAGGCGTACAAGCCAGAGGACAACTGCCCTCACAAACTGCGGTGAAAATTCGGGCAATTAATATTATTGCTGCCAAGAAAGGCAGAAAAAATTTTTCTTTTAAGTTGTATGTTGAGTGATTTGTACTGTTTATCGTCAATTGATAAAAGACATTTTATTGGAAATTTACTTAGATAGATATTGAAGGGACTGAGATAGATAGATAAATAGATACTGATGAGACTGAGATAGATTGATAGATAAATATTGAAGAGTGAGATAGCTAAATATTGAAGAGACTGACATAGATAGATAGATATTGAAGAGACTGAGAGAGAGAGATTGAAGAGACTGAGATAGATAGATAGAAGAATGATAGTCTATCTAACTTGATTGCTTAAAAGAAAGAAAAAAATGACAAAGGACTGATTGACAACTAGACCTGCCAAATAAAAGTCTTTCTACTGAGCTGAATAGATAAACAGAAATACCAACAAAAATGAAATAAAATAAAATAAAATGGCTGCTATATAAAACCAGGAAAATGATGAGACAGAGACACAGACACATTAAGTCTGATGCATAGGCAAATGATTATATAACCATGAATGACTAGATGAGTGTGTATAGTGGGAGATATACACACTGGCCCTGGGGGACAGGTCAAGCAAGAATCCCAACCTAGATGTACAGAAAGAGGCCTGCAGTACAGGCAACATTGAGTGGCTTCCGTCTTGGGTGAGATCAGTTTTGGATCAATGCTAAACAGAGGGGTAAGGGCAGTTAATGAGCAAGCCAAGCAGTTAGGTGTGGAAAGGGGGCAGGCTGCTGATGGTCTTCGAAGATCAATGAGCAAAGTGAAAAACTGTGTATGAGGCAGACTGATGGACAGACAAGTGCAGTGAAATAGAAAAACCAATGTAAATGCACAAGAGATAAAAGAAATAAGTAAATGTCAACATTTATAATATATATATATATATGAAATCAAATGATGGATAGTTT
>VCCN01001601.1:2594351-2605249 GCA_006491835.1 Architeuthis dux
AGTTATTCACTAATAACAGTTAATGTTGTTTTTCTCTAAGCAGTTAATTTTGGTTTGAATGGAGGCATGGTCATAGAGTCTATGAGCAGGTCTTTCATACTCAGCACTCTAATAACCTTTTAATAAACTATTTGAATAAATCTTATAAAACATTTAAAAGGTTTTGAAAATGTCAATGAAGAAGACCTTGACAATTTGATGATTCACATGAGCAAAGATTTCATTTTATGAATGAAATATCAATTCTGTCACTACAAAACAAGAAGTAGAAGAAGATAAAGATGAAGAAATTATTAAATGCACTAAACATAAAAATAGACCGAACTATGTTTTACTGGACTTCAAAAGTCAATGGGTCTGTATGATAAAATTGTCCATTGTTTCTGTCAGGGCAATTGAAAAGACAATAGTAAATATATTAGAACTTTATAGAAAGAAATCAGAATTAGCAATTATTTCTGATAATTTATGTTTGTATGAATACTTATATTATAACAAGTCTGGTTAGTCATTCAATAATAATGTTGGGGTGATCAATTAAAATAATGGAAAAAGGGGGAATCAATGGATGAGTTACTTCTCTCACCTTCTGTCGGGCAGTGATTACTAAAAAGTCTGAATTTTCAAAAACCATGTTTGAACACTGCCGGACACAAACTAAGGCACCAGTTTAGCTTACAATGTGGATTGAACCCCCCACTAAAAACCTATTTAGGGGTGAATTTTCAACAAAAAAAAAGAAAGTTCTTTCTAGACATAATAAGGAGTAAATGTTTAAATTTTCAGCTCCATCGGTGTGGCCTGTACACATGATAGATACATAGCCAGCCAGCCAGACCAACTTGAAAACTGAAGATACCTATGTTTATGTTGACTATGTTTATATTGACTATGTTGATGTTGATGGTTTCTAATAAATGTTTTGGAGGGCTTGTTATACAATTATGTAGCACTATACTTGCTCATACAGATAAGCCAAATAGCAGTAGCCATAATGTTATGATATACTACACCGAGAAGGTCATTTTCCAGGCCAACACCTGTGCGGAAGTGACCCGGTCACCTTATGTATATGAGTGGGTGTCAAAAAAACAGGATGTGGAAACCGGAAATGACACAAGCATGGGCATTTGAAACCCTATAAATCTTAGAGCCGAAGAGGAAGCAGAAGAGACAGAGAAAACTCAGGTTCCAAGCAGAGGACAGAGACCCAGGCAGACCGCCTAGGGCTGGGAAGACATAAGACCAAGTTCCCCATGTTGGGAACGGTCTCTTGGCACCCTTATCTCTCTCTTACTCTTCATTTTCCGGCCGACAAAATATAACTTAAGAAATAAAAATATGTTCACATATTTTTACAAACAACTTCCGAGTATTCGAGTCCTTCTTTTCTATCCAAGTTCAGCATTTCCTCCCGCAAGTGAGCAACCCACAATGAGATGACCCATGGTGGCAGAACGTGTAAAAGAGGCACTATACAACAATAGCAAGAGTCAAACAAAATAGCTGAGTAAGCATGTGTCTGAATTCTGGCAACTGAATTAATTTTGGTATGTCTTGCAAGCAGTAAAGGTACTTCATGCAAGTTATAGGATCTCTAGTTCATATGGAAGTTTGAATAACTTCTCCTCTGAAGCATATTTTTTGTTTCTTTACTGATTAGTTATCCGTACATTTTTAACCCATAAGAATCCACTGCGACACCAGTGACACATACAATTTAATTGATCTGCAATGTCTCTTATATAATATTATATTTTATCCTTGATTTTAACTCCTGATGTGTACTAAGTGCCATCTAATGAACATCTTGGTGTAGTCACGTGACTGGGTGTCAATTTGCCTACCCAGAATCCCACATAATGTTCCTTCAAGTAGAAATGGGTCTGAGTTCTTATGGGTTAATTTTGTTTGTGTGTGAGTGTGGGGTACAGCACTTTCGTTTACAGCACTTTAGAAAATATCAGTTTCATCTAAATCATTTTTGTCCCAACAATATTTCCAAAAGGTCTCAATGAATTTCAATTTTGGGGCCCAGGGATTTTTTTTGATTTAGAGTTATTTTTTATTAAATTTTGGGATGGTCCTGGAATTTATTTCCTCTCAAAAAAAAAAAGAAAATCCTTGGATCCACCCCCAAATTTCATCAATTCTTCCATAGCCAATGGCCTGCTATTCAACAAAATGCTGTTGAAATTCATTGAGAACTTTTGGAGTCTGCCCATGCGTATACTCACATGCATGCGTATAAACTATTTTCTCATTAGTATCTCTCCGCGACTGTCAAGATTTTAGGAGCTTTTGTTATTCACACTTGAAAATAAAGATCATCAAAAGTATAGACATATGGGAACTATTTTGTAAAGGGGGGCATGTTTTGGGGGATTTTTGGAAAAAATGCTTTTTTTCGTGAAAAAGAGCAATTTTAGGGGTATGAGTATCACTTTTTCATATAAAATAGTAGTAGTAGTAGCAAAGACATACACACACACGCGCATGCACTCCCTCCCTATTTTCCAGCAGGCAAAATCAGGTCAAAGGTTGACAGTAATGTTTTATTATATTTTTCTATTAGATGAAGTATTGTAAACCAGAGCTTCTCAAAGTCGAGGATTCGTTTTGCCCGAATTAGGAGGGGGGGGGGGGCATGCCCCCCACACCCTAACTGGCTTGTATGCCTATAATCAAAAGCAACTTATTTCGAGCACCTCATCATGAAACAATGATTAATGGTTAACAAGCTAGTCTCACAGGCCATTACTACTTCATTGGGTGCTCCACACTTGTTGTTTTGTGCCAGACTAAGCTAAGTAAATATAGTAAATATTAAAAGTAGCCTACTATAGAGTATTTATTATTCTGAAGACTCCTTTGTAATATAATGGTAAGTATCCCACTTGTCATACAAAAGACAAGGCTTTGATTCCCCACTGGGGAGGTGCAGTCAACTTCTGTCATTTACTTTGTGTCTGTGGGCAAATAAATGTATAGAGCTAGAATAGACAATGGTAGTTGTCACTTCATACTAAGTTGAAACTGATTGTGACTGCTAAATTTTGTCTTGGACAGATAAACAGAAAAATAATAGATAAGTAAGATTTAAAGAAAAGTATATAGACATGCCACACCAGCTATTTTGTGAATCATATTTGTCATATTATCCAGCTGTATATAAAAAATATTACATATTTGTCCGATTATCTGGCTGTATAGCAAATGAAAATTTTTCATTACTTTACTATGCAAGTAAAAAGTTTATGTGTTTTAATACATATGTGTATTTTTTTAAAGCTTAGGGCCCTCTATAACACATGCTACAGGACCCGCACTACCTTAAATCGACCCTAGATGTGGCACCAACAGCACACAAAATTGTAAAAGAAATCAAGCAGCAAAAGTGTGGCAAAACTGCAGGTGTTGACAGCACAGCCCCAGAGATCTGGAAATACAGTCAAGAAGAAGAAGAAGGAGGAGGAGGAGGCTTATGAGCAAGCATTTTTCAACCAGCTTAGCTATTCTTTGGCAAGTTATTATTTAATTGAAATGTAGACATGTTTGAGTAGTGACACTGATTCATTGGGAACTGAGCAAATAACTTGAGACCAGATATCAAACAAATGCTGCAGGCACAAACCAAAAACTGTTCTTGAAAAAGGTAGAAGTAAAATTCTTTCAGACTTTGTGATTCAGATGGATAATGAAGCAGCTAGGAGACTAGACTTGAATATTGTAAAAAGAAAATCTTTCAAATAGTGAATGTGGCTGTTCCAGGAAAATGAGAAAATTGCCAAGACGTCACTTTGAAAGTGAAAGTCATACTCATAATCATTGGATCCCTTGGAATGGTCCCAAAGACCCTTGCAAAGGGAGTGGAAGAGTTGTAAATCCAAGGAAGAATCATGACAACTCTAACCCCAACACTGTTGAAGTCAACAAGAATACTGAGGAGATTTGCTGTCACTTTATCCTCAGTAATGACCACCAGAAATTTCTGCTGTGAAGATAATTATATATATATATATAATAAGAGCCGTGACTGTCACACTTATAGTATCAGTAACAGCCATCGGCCCCTCTCCGTTCCTACCCTCTAATTAAACTACCTAACTTTCTTTTCTCCCCTCTCCCTTTCTACCATGTCTGTAACGCATAGTATCAGTAGCAGCCCTCAGCCGAGCCTGTTGTTGTACACTTATGATAACTGTCAGCAAAATGATCGCTCATGAACTAGTAACAATTGTCCTTTGTAATTTATAGTTTAAAAATTATCCAGGTATTTAATGATGGACATTGTTAATCACCACTAACCACAACACTTTATTTTGCTGGATTTAGGTTATTCATGTGTTCTGACATTTATATAAATGTATGTATGTATGTATCTATCTATCTATCTATCCGGACTTTGCCCAGCCCTAACGTTCATAGTAGAAACTTGAAATTTTGTACACACATTCCCCTCAATGAGTAGGGAAAATGATTTCTTTTGTTCTTTTGAGAATTTCCTCTCTAAATAGGTTTTTAGATGGGGGAGGGGGGGGTCAATATGCAATGTAAGTTTATGCTAAATTGGTTACTATTTTGTGCCAGCTTGTCTTTTGAAAATTCAGACCTTTTTTAGTGATCACAGCCCAACAAAAGGCGAGAGAAGTAACTTATTTCCAACTTTTTAATTGATCACACCCAACACAGCATATATGGGTGGCGAGGATTCATAATTTCCCTTGGAATGCTAGTGTATTATTATTATGTTTTGATTAGATTTGTACAGTTTGGCCTTGTCTTTTAAATCTTAATTTTCCTGTGGTATTTTAGAAACGATCAACCAAAACTGTCAACATAGGTTTCTTCTATTTTAAGTTGAAAGTCTGGCTGACTCATCATGTATGTATCATGCGTACAGGCTGCACCAATGGAGCTAGAGGGCTGGAAATTTAAACATTCACCCCTAATTATGTCTAGAATTTTTTTTCAAAATAGGTTTTTAGTGGGAGGTTCAATTTACAATGTAAATTAATGCTAAATTGGTCCCTTAGTTTGTGTCTAGTTGTGTCTAGTTTGTGTCTGACAGCATTCACGTTTGTTTTTTGAAAATTCAGATTTTTTAGTGATCATGCCCCAACAAAAGGCAAGAAAAGTAACTTATTCATTGATGACAACTTTTTCCAATATTTTAATTGATCACCTCCAATGCATGCTGCCAAAAGACGTTGGTCACGTGACGGTTTCTATTGAGTAACTAACCAGACCTGTTTTTGTTAATTTTTTTCTTTCCTTCCTCCTTACTTTAAGTATTTGCAGTCTCTAGTTGCCATCTTTATCATTTCTTTACTCTGTTTTATATATTACTAGTGATGTACTGGAATATCAATCCGGCCGGATATCCGGCGCCAGATTCACCAAAAATTCTAGCCTTTTAACAGACGGATTTAAATTTTTTACCTTGGAATCTGACGGATTTGGCTATCCAATTTTTTGTGAATCCGGCGCCGGATATCCAACCAGATTGATATTCTGGTACATCACTATATATTACGTTAATCCTTTTATGGCAGAGGTTTCGATATTTACTATACAGATTAGTCATCTTCAGCCTTCTTTTCTCTTTACATAGAGTCTGATGACATGATTTCCTGAGTGCATGGCCGATACAACTGACTAGTACAGTGCACTTCATATCCAGAACATCATGTTGGATACACCGGTTCTCGTAAGATCACTGAAGTTAAGCCTGGTCATTACTCTGATGGGCGACCATCTGGGAATACCAGGTGCCTTATGCAACAAGAAGAATGTTCTTAGCCTATGATCTGCTGCCGATTAACAGAACATCTTGCCAGTCTAGAACAGGACTTTGCACTTGACCCCCTTCTCATGCATAAGTTGCTCCATGGAGGACACATGACAGTGTTCTCTCCTAGGAGCCACCATACTTGTATCGAGTAGCAGCGATCATTATTGATTACTTTTGCTATTTATCTATATTCCTATGGTTTACTACTACTATAACTTAATTTTTAGACGTCAGACTTGTGAGAGAGAGGAGTAATGAACCAATGACAGTTATGGTGAAGGTTGAGTCCCATTCAAGCATAAGCCCCCTCTTCCATTCTTACCCTTGTTCATAGGAAGGTTGAAAGATATGAGAATGAATAATAATTAGAAAGCATACATACAAAAAAGCATAATAATAATATAATGAGTGAGAGCATTCGATGGTGCCCCAATTTGTTGAAACTGTACCAAACATTCTCTCTTTCAATTGCAAGAACATAAAATACTAAATACTAAAATACCAGAATAAGACTTTTTGGTGTTTGTACTTGTAGTATTGTTGCCTGTACTAACTCTGCAAAGTAAATATTTTAGCTTGTCTTTTTTTTTTTAAACCATAATTTCTAAAAAATATTATCAGTATTTTTTAAAGGAAGAAATCAGTGCAAGCAGAGCAAAAAGTGTTCAATGCTTAAATTTAAAAAAAAAAATCTATTATCAAGTTGGTGTTGCTTTAAAAAAAAGACAGATTTTGAAAAACAGTTTTAAAAAGTATGAACTACAAAATTTGGATATTTAAAAAAATATCTTTTTATAATTCTAATTCATAATTCTAATAATAAAAGAGTCAAATGGATACTTGATTTTACAAAAATCGACATTTGGCCTTCAAAAATATTACTTCTAAATTTGCCATTTGAATGATTCCAGCATCTTAAACTGAATATTAAAATCTAATGTTATCACTGACAAGTTTCCATTTCATTCGTTCAAACACACACATGAATATATGAAAGCATATATGTATGTACGTGATCATTTACACACGCGCACATCCACCTACATCTATGTTTGTATGTCTATACGTTGGTGTGATCACTCACTATCACATACATACACACATGTATGAATGCATCACTTACACTTTAAATTGTTTTTTTTTTTTTGGCTTTAAAAATGCCGTTTCAGTTGATTAGTCGCGCTTTTTTCTCACTTAAAATAAATAAATAATTGTTTCCCGCATTAAATTTATTTCCCACCATTTTTGTGCTTTTTCCCGTAATAAACTCTCTACGAGGACAAAGTGCAGCTATAAATTCTAGGCCACATGTCCTCCAATAGAGGAAAAAGTCAATTTTCCCTTTAAAATGAATCATTCAATTTTTCGTACTATTACTGCTACTACAACTGAAAGCTTTGTTTAAAAAATAAGGGGGGGGATAAAAATGAATTCTCTTGCATTATAATTGAAACATTATTTAAAAGTTTATTTTTCAAATATGTGTCTTTTATTTTCCCAATAAATATTTCTTTTAGTTTAAATAAATAAAGTTTTAAATCAGAATTTATAGAAATAGGAGAGAACTTTTTAAGTTGGAAAAAAAGTGGGCTATCGCCTATCTTCTTAAAAAATAAAAATAAAATAACAAAGAAAAATGTGATTCGATTTCAAATGTTCCGTTTAAAAGCCCAAAAAGGTAGATTGATATCTATCTCCAAACTTCAGTTTTGTTTAAATACCATCATTAATTTTCATCATAAATATAAAAGAGTGAAATTTAATAACTTTGAAAACAATAATAATTGTTTGTTTAAAAAGATCAGTTCTTCTATTGTCTGAATTTGATTTTGTCATTTTTGTGTTGTTTCTCGGCTATAACTTATTTAAAGGACTACTTTGAAATAAAAGTTATCAGAAAGCAAAAATGAAGGAATATAACATCGATGATGCATAAAATAATAATCTTTCTTCTTTTCCAAGCTCATATTTATCTTTGTTGCCTTATATTCATCTTCTTTTTTATACCGCTGCTGCGAAAACCGATTCTAGTAATTCCTTTCAATATCGAGTTTTTAATTTTGCCGCACAATAAAAAAAAATGTATTCAAAACTTTTATTTGAAAAAAAATAAATCTCATCCTCCCTTTTGAAAGATTGTAAACAACAGCCAGGTTACAATCTTTAAAATTCATCACAATAAGGCATAGAATTGCTACTACATTATTTCATTCTTTCGTTCACCGTAATATTTACTGTTGTTATCAGTTACCCCTTTTCGATAATGGCGACTATTGGGGTCCCCGTCTCTCTATTAACCAAAGACTAAAGAGTCTTTAAAGTCTTTCGTGAGGAGGGAAAGCTTGATTTCTTTCCATACGAAACGACCAGACATTTAAACAGAAACTCTCACTTATATAGTAAAGCACTCAAAAATAAATTTGTAAAAACTTTTGTTTTTTTTAATCCCAAGCTGTCAGTTAGATTCGAACCAGAGAATATCTTAGACAATAGACGAAGACGGTGCGGCCGGTGCTTGTACCGAGGAAAATTCCACCCAAATCAAGCTGGAATAACTTATATTGTTTATTAAATTTTCTGGGGCTTTCAATTTGTAATTGGTGATTTTGGAAGAATTTCGTTGCCTTTGAAGGGTTCTCTTGGTGGGTTGAGAATATTTGGACCTAATTTTAGAATAATTTGTATTACTTCCCCTTGGGTCTTTTTGGAAGATACGGAGTTGCTTCCCCTCTCGTTGTTTACGTTGTGTCTGTGTGTGAGTGTCCCAAAGTAAGACTTGCTCATAAAGAGTGACATGTGGCCGAGATAAATCCTTTGTCATAGAGCAGAGACGATACAGAAGTGTTTGATCAACCGGCATCTCCCGTTGAACTCTTAGGGTAAGTAAACACTTTGATTATTAGCATCTATCTTTCCTTAACTTTCTTCTCGTTTCAAATAAGAATAGTTCGCTTTAGTGGAAAGCTTTTCATTTTTTTTTTGACAAACAGTTCTACCCATGTCCCGTTTCCAGTGAGAGCACAGTTTAAAAAAAGGCACCCTTTCTTTTTTGTTTGTTTAAAACTCTCCTCGAAAACTTCAAGTTGGGAATAATTTAAGAAACTTCCAGGGTTCTAGATAAACAAATTCAAATTTTAGAAATTATTATTTTTATTACATTGATTTTCATTTCTTTCTTTTTTTTTTTTTGTGTGAATTATAACTACTATGGGGAAGAAGTGTGGTCAGAGTTCTAACACAATGTGGGGGCCCCCTCTTTCTGGGGTCTATTTTTTTTTATCCCCCAAAAAGAAGGAAAAACAAGATAAAACTAAATAAACTTAACGATTAATTATCATCTATTTGAGATTTATAGTTAAATACCGTTTTACTTTTTTTACTTTTTTCCTATTACTTCATACGAATTTGTAGACCTAATCGAAAATTAATCTATTAAAATGTTCAATATCCCGTCTTAGTTTCTTTTGGTTGCTTTTTTTTTTTTTCATTGTATTAACCGCGAAGATCAACTTAATCTTTGCGCAGCCTTTTCCTTTAGTAAATACATTTATATATCAAAAATCGCATTTGGTCGGTCATAGATGATTTTATGTCTTAAAGTTGCTTATTGATCGGCCTCGGATAACGGGAAATGAGAGAGAATCATTGTAGTTTTTATTTTTCTTGTCTTTAATAAGTACGCCATGAGTTCCTCCGGCTCTTCTCTTTCTAAGCATCACGTTCGTTCGAACTTTTCTTTAGTTTTTCTAGAGAAGTAGTTAACTATTTGGGATAATTTTGTTGTAAATTATTATTAAAAACTGGTTTATCTTCTTCTACTGTATTTTATGTATGTTTAATTTAAATTCTCTGGTATTAAATATCGATTTGATAGATTTTACGATGTATAAAAGCTGAAGTGTGGTTAAAGATTTTTTTTTAAATTAGAAGCTAGGCTCATTGTTCAAAACCTCAAATCGTCGTTTTAGTTATTTTTTAAGGTGTTTTGGGGTTGTTTTTTTTCCTTATTTTTATTTTTTTTTTAATCTGTTCAACTTTCCCCCTTTTAAAAAAAAATTTAATGAATCTCAATGTTCACTTTTTTTTAAATTTTAGAAATTAAAATTTTTGTTTTGTATTGATTTTTCTTCTTTTTTTTTTTTTGTTGGTTTGTGTCGATTGATATAGAGGGAACATAATTCTTATAAATCCACACTAAAAAGTTAAAGCATATTCGAAGTCTAACTTTTTAAAAATTATTAATTTCTTTTTTTTTTCTTTTTTTTTCTTATTTTAATAAATTCTTTCATGGATATGCCAATTATTATATTTTCTTTTATTTGGTTTTATTGCATTTTTAATATTTTTTGTTTTTATTTTTTATTTTCATTTATTTTGTTCGACATTAAAAATAAAAAAAAAAACAAGCAAGTAGTAAACAATGTTTAGCCATTGTTATAACTTTGGTCGCTTTCGCTTTGACACTTCTTATCTCTAGATTTTGGCGAACTTGATCGTGGGTAGGATTTTCTTTTTTGTTTTTAAAGATTGAGAGAATTATTGCAATTTTTATTACACCCATCCTCATTTTTTTAAAAGATACATTTAGTAAAAATTGTTTTAAAACAAGCGAAATATAAATATTGCAAAACTTCGATACACGTGGTTACAAATAGTTTATTTTAATAATCTGGCCAGATCGTCAGATTTATTTACGTTTCTGTATTCATTGCTTTCATTTCCTGCCCACCTTTTCGGTACATATCGGTTTAAATGGGTTTGCAGTTTGGTAGGTTTTCTGAGAGAAGGAAATAGACATTAGGCAGAATTCAGAGACATTGATTTATTTGTTGAGAGGGAAGAAGAGACCACAGATCTTGATGGGTTTTGAAATCTCGATTTTAGTTTGCAACTAAATGAGGATATTATTCTGAGAGAGAAAAAATTCTACAAGTTTTTATTACACTTCATTAAGAACATCCTCGGCCAATTTGAAATTCTGAGAGTGAGAGAACTTAGGATTAGATTTCTGCGATCCGATATTGGCTAGCTTTTTGATGGATTTTCGAAATTAGAATTAAAGATTGACAAATAAAATAAGTTTACCCAAAATAAACGGGGGGGG
>VCCN01001601.1:2605266-2620203 GCA_006491835.1 Architeuthis dux
CCCCCCCCATATCTTGGAAAACATTTCTACTTAAATTATATTCATTTCATTTAACCGTAAGGGGTTTGAGGAACCAATGTGTTAGCTATTGCCAAATTTAAAATTATTTCTTTACATTTAAAGATCGATTTGTGGTTATTTGGTTTATAGTTTTAACTTGAGACAATTAGGGAAAATATTTTATACAGCAATATGAATATTTTAAGAAAAGTTGACTGTTGAATTATCATCAATTTTTACAAATGAAACTTTTAAGAACTTTTTTGTATTTGCCTCTGTTGAAATGTGACATTAGTTAAAGTGAATAGATAAGAGGTCGAGACATTTGTTTCTATTAACAAGTGGCTAGCTAGCCTTTTAGTTCAAACGATCAGTGTTCCAAAAAAAAACTTATTATTTAAGGTGACAAATTTTTCTTTGAAGTCTGGCCGACAGCTATAAACATCAATCAGCAGGCACCTTTGCAAGCATTGATATTATGTCCTTATAATCTACCATAGAACCAAAAGATGGCTTTTGTGCATAATTGGGCATTTGACTGCATGATAAAATTAGAATACCTCAGAAAATATTTTTGCATTCATTTGTGTCATGTCCATAGTGTATATTTATTCAATCTGTATATTCCCGAAATATTTACAATTTAAGTATGATTAATTTTCCCATAAACAGCAGATTTAATGAGAAAAATGCTCTTAAGTTATATATGAAAGAATTCTTTGTCAGAGTACCTAGTAATTAAGTATAAATATATAATATATAGGTAATATTGATTGTATGATACTCTTATGCATCAATATTCTCGTAGACCGTGGTTATGATCTGAAGAGAGCTCAATACGAAGGTTGTGGGAATCCATTTTAATGGTTCATTACAAGCGGTACTGCTGATTTCACAGATTTTCACTATGAAAATCTATGTGAAACCAGCAGTACTACTTGTAATGAACCATTAAAATTGATTACCACACATGTATGTTCACTTGAAAATCTTGATTGTGAAACCAACCGTACTGTTTGTGTGGGTGAGAATTAACTCCCTATTTGAGATTATATGTAGATATTGCTCTATTTTCATGACTTCTTGTGGTAGCGGGCGAAGGACGTATACCACACCGAACCACAAATTCTGGAGGAGCGCATTTGACATGTTATGGCCAACATACAGCCAGACTGCCTACAAAGGCCATACAGAAACTGGTGGACTACATTGAATTTTAACACAGCAAGCCAATTGTACCATTGTATGGTTCAAAGTAAAGCTAGTTTGACTACTACAATCTACCAATAAATAATAGTTATTACCAATTTCCAGTATGGGGTTTCTTTTCACCCGCCCTGTGTGTGTGTGACTACAAAAGAAAATAATGGAATGATATCTGTAGCTATATTTTTGTAATTTGAAATTTTGCCGTAAGTAATTTGTGTTTATTGAGTTTCATGTAGGAAAGTCTAAAAGGTTAGAAAATGAAAGTGGATGACTCCATAAAGGTTGACATTTTGCTGAACCAAAAATTATTTATTATTTCAGTCCTGAATAATGTGGCAAGATAATTTTTTGTAAGATATTTCATCTATATTCTTTTAAAATAATGTAACTTTTTAGAAGGCACAAGTTTTCAATACATTATGTGGCATTTTATACCTTATGGTGGATTTTTGAGCAGATTTCTATGTTCCTGTTTAGTTTAAAGGTTTGACAGGCAGGTAGTATGTAGAAAAGAATTACTTAACTCTTGAAGTCCTAAAGAGCATGAGGCGACACATAAACAAACATGGCCGAAAATCCATGAGGCTGCACAAGTCTTTCTGGCAATACTGCCAATTTTCACAACAATCTTCCCACAAGTAAAGACACAAACATTTGAAAAAATAAACCATTTTTAGCCATTTTCTGCTCAATCATTACAGGACTGGGCTTTGGATTTTCAACAAGATGTTAAGAGTTAAGTTTGGAATAATTAAGGGCGTATATGGGAAAATGAGATGGCTTCAAACAAAATAGATACAGTCAGAGCCTTAGCAAAAAAACATTGAAGTTACATAGGTGATAGGAGGAATATTGTAGGTGATAGGAGGAATATTGTAGCTCAGGGTCCATTCTGAGGTTGTTGGCAGTTGACTATGCCGAGAAGAATGAGCTTGTCATCTTGATGATTTTAATTTACCATTCTCACCGGGGGACCATATGTCCACCTTGCATGCCCTGGCACATTTGAATAGGGCCATCGATTAGAATAACAATAAATGTATTTCTGTTTATCTGTTCATGTTGTATCCTTGTTTGACAAGGGAGTTATGGTCAAGAAAAGGGTTGAGAATGGCTTCTTTAATTCATGGAAGGACATCCATTGCACTTTCTGGAAACATTAGTAGATAGAGATCTATTTGTAAAGATATGAATTGATGAGATTTTAGTATTATAACAGAAAAATGGTCCTTTCTGGAATACATGAAAAACCTTTTTTTTTTCTTCTAATTAGTCCATGATTTTGGAGTGGTTAAAAATGAAGAAAGCCTTTTTATTTTATTTTATTTGTGTGTGTAATTGTTGAAGTTATGGGATTAGCTTAAGTTTACTTTCTAGAAAGAGACATTATTACTCTAAGGTTGGGCTCCAAAATAGGTAGTTTATGACTTGCAAATCAAATTCTACCTTTAAACATTATAAAAAAAACAGGTCTGGTTAGTCACTCAATAGAAACCATCAAGTGATCAATGTCTTTTGGCAGCATGTCATGGTTGGAAGTTAAAAACTTGGAAAGGTGGGTGAATAAGTTACTTCTCTTGACTTTTGTTGGTCAGTGATCACTAAAAAAAGGGATAAACTTACATTGCAAATTGCCCCCCCCCCCAACCCTATGGGGTGGGTTAGCTTTCTTTTCTAGACCTAATAAGCAATTGTTTAAATTTTCAGCCCTCTAACTCCATTGGTACAGCCTGTATGTGTGATGCATACATAGTCACCCAGACCAACTTGAAAACTGAAGAAACTTATGTTGATGGTTTCTAATATATACAATATAAGCAGGAGGTTTTTTATGTAATTTTCCATGTATTTTTACATTAGCGTAAAAGTTAAATATTACTTTTTGAACCTCAGTAATCTTCTAATTCCGTTAAAATCAAGATTTGAAAGGCTCCTTTTTAGAGCAGGGGTTCTTAACCTAGGGTATCCAGTAAAAAGATTAAGAACCTCTGCTTTAGAGTTTTCTTTATAGAATACAAAGTTGATAGATCGTGTTTTGATGTGTATGGATGCTCAACAAATTTTCAAACCATAGAGGCTAAAAGTATGTTTTTGTTATGTATGTATTCAGTATGGAATCGGCTTTCTAAAATGGGGTAAACCACCTCCGACTCCATTCGTTGAAATCCTACTAGTAATTTTTTTTTTTTTTTTCTAAGATGTATTTATATTGAAAGCATCCAAAAAAATATTAGAAACAGGAACCGTTAATAATAGTAGTAATGTTTTTCTTTTAAGAAAAGATTTTTTAGTAGAAATTTCATTGAGTGAAACTGGAAAACAGGTCATAACATCAGACCTTGGCACACAGTTAAGGGCAATGTTACTCTTCAGTTTGTACATTAGACATGCAACACTATTTATAGCTGGGCTACATAAACTAGATTGATGATTTTTTTTTTTCTTCTCCATCAGTTGCCAGTATTAGCCGTATATCTTATGTGCTCAAATGTTTTTAATCTTGTCTTATAAGAAATCTGTCAATACTTAATTTCTGACCACTGACAATCCCTTCATTTCCAATGCACAGCATAGAGATTGGATGTTAAAACAAATTTTCGTTCAAAATATGCAAGATTTGGTGCCAAAAATATTTAATTTGCTAGTGCAGAGAATAACTAAAATTGAGCAGGGGAGTGATGGTATAGTGGTAAAGTCATTGAGCAACTATAAGAAAGACCAAAACCTCACCTACGTATACTTGGTGCTAAAATACAACTGATTTCTGTTAAATTCCTTCGGCCACCACCACCAAAATTTCCTGTGTCACTCATTAGAGTGAATAAAAGTATTGACATTTAATAAGCCCTATCCATGATATCATGCCTTGCATAAACATCTGGTTTATTTCTTTTTACTTTTGTTTTGCAGTCTCCAGCAAGGAAGCGATGCACAAGAGCAACCAGTGATAAATATTTATTTCTGGTTCCGCTATTTTGGAATGCACCTTACTATTTTGCATCTTGCAATGCAACCAAAACTGAGAAGAAATCTCCATTAAGGAAAAACAAAGTTCAATGTTTTTATAGTTTTTTTTTTTCTTTTCATAAAAGTTGAATGTAGCTGTTTGAAACTTGAAGAAGAAAAAAAAAAGCAACCATACCACGATGTCTGAAACCTTGTACACAGTTCAGCCTCTGCCTGATTCGGCAGTTCTCTCCAATCTTAATCCTAATCCTGCTGAGGAGGAAGATGAGATAGAATACAAGCCATTTGAACTCCTGGAACACCTTAAATATAGTGATGCAGCTCAAGCTCTTGCCAACTCCCTGAATGTGACTCTTCCACTTCCAACTCAAGCAGTGATAACACCAGCAACCACAATTACACAGACCCAGCAACCAAATGATTCAATTCCAACTCCACAACAAGTTGCTCTGATACAAACAGCTCCAAATGCACAGATGCTATCACAGCCTTTGTCTTCAGCCTCGCAATTTATGAACATTCGGAAAGAAAAGCCCTACAAATGTGAGGTGTGTCGCAAGGGTTTCTCTGTTCGTGCCTACCTGAAGCGACACCAGCAAATACCTGACAATGAGAAACACTTCAGCTGCTCATATTGCCAAAAAGTCTTCCCCCAGAGAGACCGTCTCAAGAACCACGAGCGAACCCACCTTGGAGTGCGACCTTTCACTTGTGAATATTGCAAGAAAAACTTTTCTCGTAAGGACCATTTAAAGAATCACCAACGTTGTCACACTGGAGAGAAGCCCTTTAGGTGTACAATATGTAACCGTGCCTTTTCACAGAGGGACCGACTCCGGAATCATGGGCGTACTCACACTGGAGAAAGGCCATTCCAGTGTCAGGTAAGCACTTTATTTATTGCTGCAAGCAAGATAATTTTGCATTGCTCACAACAAAATAGTTTTTTATGATTGTAACTTTTTTAATTTTGCCACATACCTAGACTTTTTGAAATATCAATATATCTATATTTATATAATACTAAGTTTGATTCTGTTTGTAGTTCAAAATAGTGCATTAACCAGAGGTTTTGAATAAAGGTACCCCTAAAATATGCTAAAGAATGGCAAAACAAATCTGAGTGATTTGCAGCTTAATAATATCACTCATTCCTATCTATATTATAATGGCCAATTTGTCAAGGAACAGAACTGTTAAATGTTAATTATAGAGTAGTCTCTCTTATTTATTTGCAAATGCATAACAATCCGGGTTCATTCTGGTTACATCAGATTGCACTAATTTTCTCTCAATGGGTGACCCAGCGGTCCACAGGGTTGTCCAGTTTACATTAAAAGCTTTTTTAAGTAATAAAGTAGTTCAGTAATATTATAGATACATAGGTTTAAAAAATAAAAAATCTTTCCAGAATAAGTCCCTAAGTCTGGTCCTTGAACCGTTTTCCAGCAAGCATTTTGTTCAAAGGCACAAATGAAAAAAGGAGAAAGCATTAGCAATGCTATTTAGTGTTGATTAACCTGTGGAAATGGTAAGATACTGTATTCAAATATTTGATAGAAATGGAGTCTCACTATACACCCACTAATGAAACTAAATCCCATTGCTGCTTAGTATGCTATTGTTCATGGAATATAAGAAGTATTCTCTGTATATTTCGACACTTACCAGCATAATCAAAAGCTACTTACTTTCAAGTTAAGTGCTGAATGCTAAGTGGGCACTGATTATTATCATCATGAAATCAGACCCTGAATTCAGCATAGACCAGAGTGGAAAGATAAATTACATAATTTAATCATAGTAATTATTATCATTTTTAAAAGTGAAATCTAATAGGTAAATCATCTTTTTGATAATTTTACAAGAAATTCTTTTTTTTTTTTTTTTTTCTTCCCTATTTAACTCTGTATTTATTATTAGCTAGTTAATACCTGTGAAAAAATTCAGATATATTTGAATTTCTAAGGAAAAATGATAGCAAATTTGTTTCAGTCCATAGTTTCAAAATTGTTATGGACAGCAATCCCAAAAGATCACACTATTCATTATATAAGTATAGTAAGTTAGCATGAATTTGTATGACTGGTGAGAATCGAACCCACTAACAATGGCCAGCAAGATTAGCTTGATGGTCATTCATATATGACGTCTGGATTCTTTTTCATGATCTGTTCATTAAGGGGGGGGGACTCATGGATATATTTGGATTGAGATGGGTTTTTTATAGAAAAAAATACTGCATTCGTTTACTGAGAAAGTGCGTAGTTTGAAACAGTAGACAAGAAGTTTTTCTTCTTCTTTCTAGCAAAACTTTAAACCCCCAGTCCAGTGTTAAGATCAGCAAACAAGAAAATCACACTGTTCATTATTAGGTTAGATTTTTGACTAGTTTTATTTTATTTTTATTTTTTTTATTGCAATGCTGAGGTTTTTACATTCATTCTATGGCCATTAAGTAAACAGCATGGATCAGAAATGAAGAATAGGCTTCCGATTTATGCTGCTCACTTAAGTCGTAAAACAAACGTAAAATGACTTTAGTGTTGTGATAAAAAGTTATGAAATGAAAATGTTAGTAAAAAACTTGAGACTATTACATGTTAATTGTAGTCAGTTCTGTGCATTAAGCAGATCATTTAAACCATCAATTATTCTAAAAAGAAATTCTTTTATTTGGAGTGCAGAGTAGTTTTGAGTTGCAGAGAATAGAATCAGCCGTACAGTTTCAATCCTGGTTTCTGTTCATTAGTTGAAGTATTGTTTGTTTATTTATTTTCAAACTTGTTATTCTGAGATTTATTCTTCATCACAATATTTCAGTCTTTCTCAGGTATCCACATCTTGTAAACAAGTAGTTTTGAATAGAACCCTTTATTCTGCTCAGGGGAGCATCTTGTTCCCTAACATTTTTTTCTAAATGCCCCCATGCAATCTAACACTTTTACATAAGTGGTTCTCCTGGCTTTCTCCAAGTGATCTGTCCCCTCGTCTCCGAAGTGTCATACTAATAAACTGATTAATGTAAGAATCAAAGTGAACTGACAATTCTCAGAAAGGTAATAAAACCTAACCCCATACAAACATTTGTCCATATTATGCTGGTATCTCCTTTAAATCGAGCAAAGATTTCACTTTCCGCACATAACTACTCAACCATCAGTTATGTTTGCAATGGGATATGAAAATACCCAGTTAGGCTGATGTGCCTTTTGATTTACTTTTCAGGCCATCTGTCCCATAGTGTCTGCATCATTACTTTAGGATTATATTGCTGGTGCCTGACAAAGGGTTGGGGGTATAGTTTAGCTTTCTGTTCTGCTCAATACATTCTCTATACATTTATCATGTCCATAAACCATAGAACTAATGGCATTTCAAATTTTATTACTTTCTGATAAAGAGTAAGGAAACTAAAACTTTATACAACTATCTAATTTTTTTCTTTCTTTCTCTGAATCCTTATAGAACTGAGGCAATAAGGTGATAACAGGTACAGGTATACCTTGATTATTGCGGTTAATTCATTCTAAAATTTCCGTACTGTTTTGAAACCACACTGCTCGAGGTCCTATTGTAATTTCATGTTTCTGTTTTCACCTTATACTGTACATTAATTTGTACAGCAATACCATAACCGTATTACATCAAAACCGCACTATTCAAGGTATTGCTGTAGTTTCATTTCTTTGCTGATACTAAAAGTTTGTTTGTTTTTTGTTTTTTTTTAAGTAGAAAAACTAATTTTATGTAATGTAATATAATTTAAATAATTTAATTTTAGTATCTGATCATAAATTTAATAATTTCTATGAAAATTACCAAGCTTAATTTAAAGCACTCTTTTTAGGTTACTTATTTTGTCACAGTACTGGTTTGTGGCAGTGTGCTGTATAGGTTTAAAAAATACTTCTACATCAAAGATGTTAGTTTTAACTATTGAACTTGGAAGAAGGCATGAAATCATAATTTTGATTTGGCTTGACTGTTCAGTTAATGCAGAGCACAACATAACTGGTCTCTCTGCATTTCACTAAAATTGAACTATTCTACAAATACCATTTTCTGTGCATCTGTAACACTAAAAAAAACTAACCAACTATTTTAAATTTAGATTAAAAGTGATAGAATTATTCTTTACAGAAATGTCTCTTCATTTTGATATTTTACGGTCTTGATTGTATTCGAACTTACCTGTATTAACCAAAAGGGATCTAACAATGAACTTCATATAAAATGCTAACCTCTTTCTACACCACAACAAAAAAAATATATGAATTCTATTTTTCCAGGTTTTTGCACTGAGCTGTTTAGGTTCAGATTTTAATTTTAAAAAAAAACCCAAAGTATTGTCAATTTTCTGTTCAATATTTAACTGCTATGTAAAATATGGATAAAGTAGAATAAAATTAACCCTGGCAAGTTAACTTCATTTTGAAAGCTGTTTAAGATTGCATAATTTTAAGTTTTCACTGCTTACCAGGGATGAATTATCTGCCCTTAGATCAGTGGTTCCCAACCTTTTTGAGTCATTCCCCACTTTTGTCAATAAGATTACTAGTATTCCCCCCTTAAGTTGCCACAAAGAATAATTTCAAATAATAACTTTGTTTTACGTATATTTAGACAGCTTCATACTAAGAATTAGTTTAATTTTCTAATTGTACAGCTGCAGATGTGTATTTGTTACTCAAAGAAAACAAGTGAAAATAATTAAGAACACATTAATTCCAATTTATTACAGAAAAAAACGATAATTCTGGTTTTGTAATTGATATACATATCAATGTGATCTCTGTTCTTATTTATTTATTTTTTTCCCTAACTTGGAGCTTATTTTGAGCCCTCAACTTGAAAGTGCTGAAAACCCTATCTCTAGACTGGACTTTTATTTTTACCTAATAGCCTTAACAATTTAATTTTTTTTTTTTTTGATGGGTGAAAAATTTTGAAAAATATTTTGTAGGTAATAAGAGTAAGTTTTGATTTGTTTGATTACATTTCGATGTTTGTTCGCGTCATCTCCAGAACATTACTGGAAGTAACCTTTATTCTTGCTCTTTTTATGAATAAGAGGAAGTTAAAAATGAATTTATATACACCTATCCATGTAAAGAATAAGTAAAATATTTACAAATTATACAATTATATTTAAAAAAGGTAAAATAAAAACTTAAGGAGCTTTAGCAAAACCAAAGAGATGAGAAACCAACATATTGGAGCTGAATCTATAACTATTAAAAATGATAAATATAAATTAAGACAGATAAATGTTTGAAAAAGAAGATAGATTAGTTGTTAGTACAGTGCAGGGCTCCAGACTAACTTACCACCCTGAAAAACAATTTTAAACTGTCCGAAGGAAATGTAAACGATCCCAAAATCAAAAGGTTGTTTCTTTACTTTATTATCATCTATAGTTGTTAGTTGTATAATAAAAACACTATTAAAATGTTGAGGAAATGAAATAAATGTCAAACTCCAGTCCAAACCTAGAGTTGACTTTGTTTTTCTACCCTAACAAAACGACACAAACAATCCTTACCAAATTAAAAAAAAAATCACTTCCGTCCCTGAGGTGTACCTGGGAAGTTATTTGTTCATCCCGAACACATTTTTACCATCCCTGGGACAATGTTAATTTCGAGCCTTGGTACAGTGTGATTAACAAGAGCCAGTTCAAATCTGGAAAGCCACTTGGCTTAATAGCTTTTAAACAAATTGTAAATGCTATTATTGGGGATAATGAGGATAGTAATAATTAAATTTACAAATAATATCTGGTATGAGAGATATTCACTATCATCATAATCCTAATGTTAGGTGTAATTTATATTTCTGTATTGTTGTATTAACCTTTTTCTAAATCAAAAGCATTTCTTGGTGTTGGGGTGTATGAATATTTTTGGCAGTATTAAACTCTAAAATATACTACATTATTTATCTGGGTAAGATTGTGCTGTAAACTTAAGAAACAAATTTTTTACATAGACATCTTCAGCTTATTAGAACGTATCAGTATAGTGTCAAAGTTTAGGGCTAACTCTGAATAAAATAAAGGGATATAGACTGTAAATAAGCAGTTTGGAGATAGATTCTGAATGTTTATTTCTATCAGTAAAAAAACATGTCTAGGCTCATTTGTTGAAATATTTATTTGAATTTAGATAAGTAATGTCAAATGTCCAGTTTAAGATTTTCAAACCTTTCTTACAGATAATTGCAAGAAGTCGTTTCAGATTTGGTTCTATTCAGACCCTCTAATTTCCTATGAATTTCTGCAAGTTGTCAGAACAACATTTGAAGTTGATTTATGCATTTTTTTTCATTCGTTTTTTGCAAATGGGTGAATTTTAATGAAATACCACTATTGACACTCTAAATAACTTTTGATTAAAATAATGTATGCCAGTCCCTGTTAAATATGAGAAGCAAAGAGAATGTAATAAAACCTACATAAGCATAAATACAGAGGTTTGTGATGATTTATTAATAATTTAGGGTTATTCATTGATTAGAGCAATTTTTACTGGTAATAAATGTCTTCACTTCTCATATTTTACCACTACCCTATGCAGACTGAAAATTTCAAAATAGATCTTCATTCTATGTGATACTAGTTGACCGTTTACAGTATGCCACAAAGACAACATAATCTGCAAGATCAATGTGGTCTGCAAGCTTTGCAAACAACACTTGTGCTTGAACAAAGATGGAAACTGTTTTGAGGCATACCACTAAATTAAATTAGCCTGTTTTTGTTTTTTTTGTATCGACTGTGATTCTTTAATTCTATGTTCTATTTAACTTTCTACTTTAATTTTTTTTTTTTTTGTCAATATCAATTTTTGGTCACTTCACTCATAAACAAAAAATTTCAGAAAACTTGCAACTAGGTCTAGTTTAACATACAAAAGGGTTGTTTTGATATCTAAAATATTTTTAGGGGTGCCCTATAAAAGATTAATTCAGTAAAACATTGGGTGACTAGTATGGTCATTCGTCTATTTTCATGTTATTAATGACATTCTATTAATGTTCTGAAAGTTTGTTGTTTTTTGGGTTTTTTTAAGTAAACTATTGATAGAGGTATCATATCTTTCATAATCAAGAACTTTAAAATTTTAATTTCTTTTCTAAAATACAGATATGCAAGAAAGCATTTTCACGGAAGGACCACTTGAACAAGCATGAACGTACACACATGGGTGAGAAGCAGTTTTCATGTTCAGTGTGTGGCAAACAGTTTTCCCAGCGGACCCACTTAGAAAAACATCACCGGAACTCTCATTGCAACGAGGCAAACCAGCAGGTGCACAATGCAACAGCAGCAGCAACCCTCCTCCCTACTGGCTCCCTACCGATGCAGCTGGGTTCCCCATTGCCCAGTCTTACCCCCAGCCAGCATCAAATTCCTGGTGGGACTACCGGCACAGTGACAACTACAGGCAATGCTAACTGCTTGCAGTACCAAATGGCTACCAATGTGGTTAGTAACCAACAGCAACCAACACAACAGCAGACATCTGCATTGATCGCTGCCTCTCCCCTCGGAGGTGTAGTAGCATCAACAGCTTGCTCTTACCGTTTGGAGAACAGTTACGTATGGACTGGAAACCTTCCTATGGCCGCTGCCTGGAACACTGGCTGTGCTGTGAACACCACCACCAATAATACCCCTCTGCCGTACCCTATTGGCCAGATCAAGTGCGAATATCCTGATTCTGCTGAAGACTTCCAGACTGCTTTGCAGTATAATCCTAATATGGATTATATTTCCTTGTAATTTCACACCAATTTTTCTTGGTGGGTTTCTACATTCAGAACCCCTTACCCCCATACTGCTCTTTCTTTTTTTTAATTTTTTTTTTTTTATACAATTTAGAAAAGAAAACCCGTCCTTCACATAAAAAATCAAATGTTTTTCTTAAAATAACTGACCAGTGTGTGCTGAAGGCTCACTCTTTTTTTGCTGTTATTATGCTGATCAGCTGCTGCTGAATAATTTTTTTTTAATTATATCAGTGAAAGAAAAAAAAAGTAACAGTGGGGGGGAGGCTTGTATTCTGGGTTGGGTTCGTTTTTGTGACCTCTGGTGGGCAATGATGAACAGAAGTTGGGGTATGGATTTTTTTTTTCAGGAGATGAGACTTTGCAAAAAAAAAAAAAGAGAGAAAGCAATCATTTGAAACAATCAATTTTTATGAATCATTAGCATTTTTCTTTGTTTCTCTCTATCTTTCTTCTTTGTAATTTTCCTTTTTCATTTTAAAGTGTATATCCTGTGTGTGTGTGTGTTTTGACTATCTCTCTCTTTCTCTCTCTCATCATTTTGTTTAGAAGTAGGCTTACCATATATATATCTTGTGTGACAGTCTTTCTTAGCATTCTCACCCTTCTCTCATTTGAATTCATCCCTTTTTACAGGTTGTAATTCAAGCATTGAATCTTACCAATTCTAGTATTTTTAACTCCTGCACAATATACATATTGAAATTATGTTTTGAATTGCCTTCCCTTGGTTGAACTGAAAACGTTTAATCAAGACTAGTGAAACCTAGAGTATTGGTTCAAGCACATGATAATCAGACAAATGTGGTACATATTAATTTGTCTTAATGAAGAAACTACTGTTGTGATATCACAGTAACTTGTATTTCAATGATGGTAAGAGTTGTTTGATAATTTGCCTCCTGATAATAAAGTTTGTTTTGCTTATTGATGCATCCTGACATAATTATTTTCTAGTCTTTACTATACAAGCAACTTTTTCTTTTTTTTCTAAGAGGGGAGGGTTACTGCTGACTCTTACACAAGTATGCATCTTATATATAATGGTAAATTTCATTTAGTACATTTTTTTTATTTGTGATGAAACAGTATTTGAAGAAAAAGTTTTTTTATTTTTTCTCTTTCATTAAATTGACATATTTTGTAGTTCATAAAATATTCCACCGCATTAGATGCAAATTGGTACAGAAAATAATAAAATTAGTTTCTAATATGAAATTATATTCATCACGCTAAGAATTTAACCCTGTTTCAATTTGTGATGAATTCACAAACAAAAGTGTTACAAAAATTTAGTAGGCTATTACAGATACTAAAAATTGCTTATCACTTTGTTTGGGGCACATGAATAAATCCAGCTTTCTATCACACACTTGATGAAAACAATATTTCAGAAAGAAAAAATGGCTATATTTATTCAAGCCCTAATCTAGAAAGCCATTATTACACATTTCTATGTTTTATCAAAGATATGGATTGGTTGGCTAATAGTTATATAGTTATATCCATAATTTGATTTGCTTTGAATCTTTCTAATGTGGAGAACTTTATTTTGTGCACAGATCACAAAACGTGGTACCAATGCACTGAATAACTGGAAATATTTTTCTTCCTCATTCCATGTATAAGTAGAAATGTCTTCATTTCCACAGATGAAAAATATTTATAAAAATAATTTTAGTTATTTTACCCACTTGTAATACTTCTAAAAAACATAGCTCTTGGACAAAAATAGCTCCATGTTTACCAGTTTTTGATAAAGCAAAATAACCTATTTTTCATAAGGAACTTGTTATATCTGTAGTAAAATCTTTGTAACAATATTCAGACTATTGGGAAGGAAGTAAAAATTATGGCCAGCACAGTATTCTCCAAACAAAAGTTAGAGGCAAAACACAGCAATTCATATGGCAAAGTAATATGATTAGAATCTTGTGTACAAAGTAAAAGCGGTTTATTAACTTCCTTAATTATAACAAAGATCTGTTAAGAGATAAAAATTGATCACTGATGCTGCAAAGTGACTTGTGAGATGTTTAGGATTTTTTTTTTTCTTTAATGATTTCTAAGCGGTCATTCTAGAATTGTTATGGTACTGCTTTAAAAACAGTTGTCGGGGTTTGGTTTTGACGAGAAAAACCCAGCAGTACAAACAATACAACTAACCCCTAAGTATTTGTAATTGATGCCATTATAGCTGTGTATGCACATTGTCCATTAGACAACTTTTTTTTTTAAAGATAAACGTAACTAATTTCAATCAACATGTTGATAGCTATTCAGTATTTGATTAACAAACAGGGAGTGTCATTGATTTTGATGTCAAACTCAACCACTTTTCTTGTTTGTTAATCAACTTTGTCTACAAGCACGTTTTTTGAGTCTTCATCTTTTAGATGATTTTGGTTACTTTCTCACCTCCCTGTTAGATCATTTGAGGCCTGCTTACTAGCTAAACTAGTCTCATTTCATAGGGGCCATGTTAACATAGGTTATTATCAGGATTTATGTTAAGCTATCACATTTTTAATATTCTGGAATTCTAGAGTTGGTTTGAGTAGAAGCTAAGAGGCCATCTCACATTCATATAAGTGAACTACAAAATGTGGGCAATTTTGAGATTAGATGCATTTCATACTTTTTTCTTTTATGTACACTGGGGCCAACAGTATTATAAATGAAAACACTATACTTCCTGGTTTTTGGAGAGTAGTATATGTTAGATTGCACATGGCCCAAGAAATATAATAGGGTGGGCTATTACTTACTCCCTTCCCACCCTTAATAAAATACAAACTTTAGCCAAAGATTCATTGCTTTATCCTTTGTGGATTTGTTGGCAGCACATTTTTTTTCTCTGAATTTTCCTTTTTTCTTTTATTATATTTATTTTGAAAAACCTGTGGGTTTTTTTTAATTTTTTTTTTATATTTATTTTTCTTTCTTTTTTTTTTTTTTTTTTTTTTTTTT
>VCCN01001601.1:2629436-2644543 GCA_006491835.1 Architeuthis dux
TTTTTTTTTTTTTCCCCCCCCAATCAGACATTGCCATGATGAAAAAGTGTTGGAACAGGGATGGAATTATACTACTTAAAAAAATTGTTGAAGTGAACGTAGCTGAAAAACCTATTTATAATAAAAGAAAAAAGTTTTCAAAAAAAAATGTAACCTATTATCATCTAAAACCTATCTGGACTTTTAATACTTATATAACTAAGAAGTTGGTTCGCATTTTGCTTACAGATTTTAATCTGCAACACCATACCCTACTTAACCATCCCTACAAAATTTCTTCTATGTGATTAATTTTTTAATAATGTATTTATTATAAATTATTAATCATGTAATGTTATAAAGCATTAAGATTAAATTATTTTAAAACCTTTTTTTTTTCAACTGTGTACATCCATACATGCAGAAAAAAAAACATGACAAAGAAAATTACCACAAACGGTTAACCAGTCTAGAAAAAACAGAACAAGGGAGAAATACTCATCTAAATTTTATCGTTAGGAGAAATTCTATTGAGTTCAGCTGAAGCCATCTTTCAAGCCTGATTTTAGAAAATTATTTTATTTCTTAATTAATACATTCTAAAATTTGTTTGATCACTTGAACCCATTCTTTGTATTGCTGATGTTGTTACCACAGTGTTAAAGATGATCCATTCTAAAGCCTTCTTGAGGTACATAATCCATAATGGTTCATTCCAAGTAATGTTAGCCTCACAGACGATTCTATTTACAGCCCCCTATGTGGAAACAGCAACACAAAGAATGAGTTAAGTGTCCAAACAAATCTTCTCAATTATAGACAATGCTTAATACATTGTTTCTAAAAGTTTAAAAAGTAATCATGGAAAAATATTTGATAAATTAAACGTTTAAATAGAACAGGCAGATTGTTCAAATAGTTCTTCGGACGATTGAACACTTTGTTGTTTGTGTCATTGACACAACATTTCAGTCGATCCATTCTTCGGTTTTCTTCCGAATATGATGGTAAACAGAAGTTTTTAACTTCAAAGTAAGCAATGCTTATAATGTAGGATTCGGGTGTTTCGTTATCCTTGCCTTGTCGGGTTTGGATTTCTATATACGTTGTCCCTGTTGAGTAGCTGAAGCTACATCAGGTTGAACTCCGCACTTGTCTGACTAATACATTTAGTCGACATGTTATCTGCTGCCTCTTTGATTTTTCTGTTTCCCACAGTGTTCTGTCAAAAATCTGGACTTCCTCCCAGAGAGGAAAGTGGTCGCCTTTCTCCCTCCAGACATGATCAGCCATTCCAGATTTTTCTATCTCACCCTTGATTATGGCTTTTTTGTGCTCCTCAAGCCTGACTTTGATGGGGTGACCTGTTTCCCCATCGTTCGAAGAACTATTTGCATGTTAGTGACTCTTCTCAAAACTATAGAAAATACCTTTTTTAGATTGTATTTTACTTTTTCAGTCACGCTTGAAAAATCTTGTCTAAATCATTGCATTTCTTATTGTGTATATATTCCTGATTATTATTTTGTAATGAGTAATTTTCTAAGGATCAACTACTTAGAATTCTTTTGATCAATTTATGGAGTATTAAAATAGAATTATTTTACAACTTTGTTCCAACAACGAACCTGCTCGTACAGAATGAATAATAAATTCAACAAAAATTGTCAGTGGTTTAATTCAAAACATCAATCTGACTAACCATATAGTCCAACTCATTTTGTAATATAGACAGCACCTTTACTCTTTCAGCTATGCATGACATTTTCATTGCCAATTGTGCATTTGTAGTGTTCTACATGAGGTCTTAATGACTGATTCTCTGTGTAGGAGGAGGTATATTCATTTGGAAATTAGTTTTAAAAAATTTGTATGACATTGCATATGAAGAGTGCCTTAAAACAATAATTAAGATGGATAATCAATGTTTATATAGCTTGGGTCTAAGTTGCATTACTCATTGTTTTTCAGCATTATAACCTCTCAGATTCAATGGATTAAATAATTTAATATTAAACATTTTCAGTAAGCTACACAAGCATGCAGTTTTGCTTTCGAATTTCCACTGTCAGATGAGAATCCTTAAACAGGCTGAACACGAGGCACTTGTCTCTCAGTATAATGCATTGAAAAATGGTGAAGATCGAGCATTCTTTGATGTCTACAACTAGTGTTGTCCATTTATTTTTTTTACTGATTTTGTTCAAGACTAGGCTCTGCTCTACTCTAGATACTAATAGTTATGTCAGAAAAAATTATGTTGTTTTTAGACAATTGATGCCTACTTTTCTCTTGAAAGCTCTATGAATTAAAGTACAGATGTGAAATTGTTAATTATATAGAATGCTCCATAATTTACTGTATTGTGCTGTTTCATCTTCTAAAGTATTGACTCTTTATTTAGTCATATTAGGTTTAACCTTGTTTATACCAATGTGACTATTTAAAATGTCAGCTTATTTATCATATGCTGCATGCATAGATGTGCATTAAAAATTGAAACTTTTTAAAACAGTTTTCATGAACCAACTTTGTAAACAACAAAAAATGGCCTTATAGGTTTTAGGGCAGGGACTTCCTGCCTGTGTCCAGTGGGACAAAACCAGTCTGCTGACCTCAAGTTTCAGGGCTTCTATATAACTTTTTTAATCTTTGTGCAGTTTAAAATATTAACAGCTTCAATAGCAGAAAGAAACAATCTGTAAAATACTTCTGGAAGGAAATTTATTAGATCTTTTACCCAATCTAATCCTGGGATGGAACTTTTTCCATCATGGTCTGATGAGTGAGATGGTCTTGCAAGCCAGTTATAGTAAGTTCATTTTTCTCATTATGCTCCGTAAGTCGACCTATTAAAAAAATCTTGCAGTTGTTGAATCTCAGTATACCAACTGCCATAATTAATAGAAAGTCTGATACAGTTTTGAAATTTCAACAGCACTTTTTGCATTTTATATTTAGTTTATGGCTACAGTCATATCTGTTATTTTAAAAATCATCGAAGGAGCCAAGATTTGATGAACAGTTTTAACATGAGCTTCTAGAAAACTATACATAAACTGAGTGAGAACACTAGCAAAAACATTGGCTTTCCACATCCATTCCAACTATGGAACATGATGCTATTGATTTAAATAAAATTAAAAATAGCAAAAATCAAAAAGTCTCTGAAGTAGTTTACAAGTTGCTTGTTTCTCCTATAAAATGTTATATTTAAACTGCACATAGAAATTTTACTCAATGTATATGCATTATTCTTAGCCTTATGAATAAAAACATGTTTGGCCCTTTGGTTTGAAATTCTGGTCTCTGGTTCATAAATGAAAGAGACCCCTGTTCTTGGGCCTTGAAATGTTCTTTGATACCTCCACATTTTTTTTTTCTTCTGACAATATTCTGAAAGGAAACAGGCCAATTTCCTACACTGTTTCCAATAGGTATTTTTATGGCCTTTCCAGTTTTATATATGTAGTTGTTTCATATGAAATGTTGGATGTCACGTCTCCAAACTTTTGTTTAAACTGACAGATGGAGATAATTATCTGCTGTTTTTTATGATCTGCTGAAATAATCAAGTGCTGTCCTTAACTCAATATTATACATAAATATTTCCACCAGCCCCCCTATATTTAACAGGCCACTTAACTAAGGACTTATTTTTTTTTTTTTCCAATGATTTTAATAAACATTTCGTTATTTATTTATTATTGAAACTGTTGGCATGCTGTATTTGTTGGCCTATAAGGCACATGGTTTATAAAGGCATTTGGGGGACTACTGTTCCCTGCAACTCATCCAAGCCCCATAGCTGTCCATTTCAAGCTTCGGGTAGACAACCCTCTAGTCATAATACCAGCACATTGGATGCTGTGTAATATTGGCATAGATTGTTTTTAAAAATTCAATGTACATCTTATATGCCTGCAAATATGGTATTTTTGATTGAATAAATTTAGATATACTTATTTCATTTATCTGATTTATAATCCAACATTTCATATGTGGCAACCCGATATGTAACCTGTTCCTACAGGTAACTGACAAATTTTTTATGCCCACTTTGATAGGACTTATAGTCTTTCCATTTTTATATTTTATCCACCAGTTATGGTGGATTTATTTTCTACACAAACTAGACTTGAATCAGGTGCCAATATCTTTTTATAGAATCAATTGTAGCTATTACAATCTTTTCCCATGCATTGACTTACATGTTGTTTAAAGGTCCAGGCTATTTTTAACAGCAGGACATCTACCAGAAAAGAAAAAATAAACTAACCAAAATTGAAATTGGAAAAAAATCTTCTTTTTTTTTTTTGCTAGTCACTTTGTTTTTTGCAACACTCCACCCCCCCCTTGTTGCTCACTACTTATCCAGACACCATGAACATCTCCACCCAGTTAACCAAATGTGTTCTTAATGCAGATTATATTTAGAAACAAATAAACATTAAATTTGGTATTAACAAATACATTAAATAAATACATGTTAATGGCTATCATCTCGTTTTTTAGTAAGATATTCTTTGAATATACCATTGGCGGCTTTTGCTCTTGTAATTTACATATTTGGCTGCAGACATCATTTAAGAGGATTTCGTAGATTGTCTATGGTCGTCTTAGGTAAATCACCCCAAGTGACATCTCTTATCCATTAATTGCACTTATGTCTGTGTCCAGGTCTTAGAGGCCAACCTGGTCACAAGCCATACAAGTAATCTTTATCTTATTCACCAATGTAATTTTTCACTTTCTGTCAAGATAAATTCAGGCATCAAACATTCTCACTCTTTCAACCACATTCACAATAGTCTACTTCTAATTTGCCACAATTCTTCTTTAAAAAAAAAAAGTAAATAAATACCCCCCTTAATTTGTAAATAACATAACAGTTGTTTTTCTTTATTATATATTATGACGGATACATCTAGTTTCAGTCAGATGATGGTCAAAGATTACCAATAAAAATAACATTAACTACTTTAGAATGAATTAACTACTTTACTACATAATGTTAAATATATCTATTTTAGAAGGTATTCTTAAAGAATATTTCTAGTTACCATGTTATCGATAAAGCTCTTTTTAAAAAATGATTTTAAGCATTTATATATTATTAATCTCTTTGTATTGATTTATAAGTATTGCTGCAATAGAATTTCTATAGTTTGCTAGATGGATATTACTTGCAAGTTTTGGGATTGAGAGGTTGCTTTTTTTTTTTATTTTTTTTTTTTTTACTTTTATTTTTTCAAAAAGATTATGAAAAATGTTAGATGAAACTTACTGGTTTTGTGTTCTTTCTACTTTGCTTAGGAAAAGATGGCAGCTTGAAATTATGTCTTTATATTAAATCTGTGGTCAAATATTTTAACTATATATCATAAAATGTCAAGTAACCACACTGAAATTTCAAAGTAAAACTTCAAAAAATTAACCCATCGGTGATAGATCATAAAAAGGCCCTATTAAAAACAACAAATGAAATAGTTAATGCAAACTAGAATAAATACACTGATTGTGTTACTTTCACATGCAACAATTTGTTATATACTTAAATTGCTATGATTAACTTAGATCATTAGATTTCTTGGGAATATGAATGCACACACAATTTTATCACAGCTCTAATCTTTTGATTTTGGCTTCCTTTAGATATCATAAGAGCTGTGTCTGTCACACTTATAGTAGCAGCCATCAGCCCCTTTCCCTTCCTACCCACTTATTAAACTGCCTAACTTTCTTTTCTCCCCCTTTCTTTCCTACCCTCTTATTAAATTATCTAACTCCCTTCCACCACTAATGAGGACGATCCTCACTGGGTGCCTCATTACTGTAGCCTTGTGTCAAACTAATCTAAACTTAGTAAATATCAAGTATATTCTGCTTCAGTATTTACAACTTAGTTTGACACAAGAACACAGTGGGACACCCAGTGAGGATCAAACTCATTACAGTAGTAATGGTCAGCATCACAAGCTTGTTAACCATTACTACACTGTGAAACTAGGGATTTCATGAAATTACTGAAATATTCAGGAATTTCACAAAATCACTAGTTTCATAATCTTACTGTAACACACACACACACACACACATATTGCAAAAAACGATGCCTTGGCAAGATATGATTAGATGATTGTTAATTCAGATATTTGAAAAGAACATAGTGTAGATTTTTATAAAACAAGACGATGCATATCATGTTGTACATAGTCATTTTTTCTAACCTCAGTTGCTCTCTTTTGTTGCATTTGCAAATGATACAGCTTAAATAGATGCATTAAAAATAAAAAATATATCTTAAATCATTTGAAATTAAAATAGATTGGATTTTATATGACTTAAGTTTTTCAGTCTTATTTCATTGACACTTAAACACAGTTGTATGTACAGCTATGTTATAATAAGCTGTACATTGAGAATCAAAGGACAAAATGAGTTTTCAAGTTAGAATATGACCATACTTATTCTACAATAACCTATGTTGCCAAAATATAGAGAATTGACATTCATCTTTTATTGTATATTTATCTTGTCTGTTGTCCAAGATTTTTAAATATTCTGCATTCCTTTTTAGTTTTAGTTTCTTATTTGGTATATATTAGGAGCACTATAGCCTGAAACACCAAATTCTGTCTTGCTGAAACCCCCCAAAAATAAGTACATCGAAAAGATTTGTTCATACAAAGAAATAGTAAGCTGCTACCCTATTATTGCTTGGCAAAAATCATAGCAACACAAGATTTTAATTTTGAAGCACAGAAGCTGTGAAGAATCATGATCATATACATATCTGTTAATTGGCAAATCACTACTTATCCATACTTATATTCTATCTAAAGTTTTTCTTTCTTTTCTTTCTTCTCATTATTAACTCAGTGCTTTAATTTTCCCAAAACAGGATCCCTGGTATTAACACTAGCATTATAAACAATCTAGTACATATTCAAATGGTTCTTCGGACGATTGAACTCCTTGTTGTTTGAATATTAATGACCCTTCTCAAAACTATAGAAAAAAAATCTAGTACATGTTATCAACATATTTTACTAATCTTTAATGTTAGTGTTCTTGTTTTAATGTGCAAGTCTCTTGTGGTAATTTACAATGAATCAAGTCATTTCATTGTTCAACACTTGTTTAAATGTTGAGCTGTGATCATTTCATGATCAGAATGTCAATATTTTCTCAATTGATGCAGCCAATTGCTTTTATCTCTTTCTAAGCCATTTGGCACATTTAAAAGAGCTTACATACATGAATAAGATAAGCCTCTGGTTTACTAATGTTTAAATTGAAGCAGAAATTACGTCAGATCATTACTCTTTATGTTTTAGGTTAGATTAAGCTGATCTTATCCTTTGAATTAATTCTCTTGGATCTTCATCTCAAACTTATTTGAGGTAGTATGTGTGGTCATAAGTTTTCAGGTATGATGAGTGAAAGAATTATTTCAACTAGTCATGACAACATAATGTATATTCAGGGCTTATAACCCCTAACTAGACCTTGGAGAAGTTTCTCACCCTCCAACCTGTTATTTATTCATTTGTGAAATCCACATTACCTGGGTGGTACAAACATCCATAACTACTAATGTTACAAACGGAACCAAATGCAGAGACACGTACACATATACACAATATTATATAGTTGCTATTTGCCAAAACATGTTTCTTACACAGTACAGACGATATATATGTGTACATTACACATAATCAGTATTTTTTTCCCTATTTGCAGGACCAGTACACACTGATGTATGCACTACACACTATGTGTGTATGAGCCATATACACTGTGTTCACACTAGAGTGTGTTGCTAAACGTGTAGTGTCCATACAACACGTGGTTCTTTTCTTTTTTTTTTCTTAACTCATTTGTACTTGTTTAAATAAATTTTCATTTCAAATTTTGGAAAAATGTCTTTGTTTTGAATGCTTGAAGAATTATGTAACTACACATTTTATAAAAATATTCAGTTTGTGTATGCTAAACAAAAGTTAGTTATAGATTGAAAACTGCATTTTAATTTTGCTCTTGCAATATATGATTATTGTATTTGTTCTACAGATCATTTATACTGGATGCTCTAAAATGAAAATTTTTTTTTTTATGAAATCACTTGAGTCCCGGGGAAGATATCTGTTCGTCCTGAACACATTTTTACCGTCCCCCGGGACTATGTTAATTTCAAACCCTACTAGTTACAACAGACACCTGAATAAGGCCAGCGGTACAACAGCCAAAACTTGACTATAACAATAAAAAATGAAGACACTAGTCCGAGCACATTAGTGTATAAATAATGATAATTCCTCATCTCTGAAATTCAGACAAAAATTTTGAACATTATCAACAAGGGCATTTAAATGTCATAAGTTTAATTTTTGCAAAACTTAATGTTTATTTCTTTTGTATTGCACAACCTAAAAGTAGAATCATTTTAAGATATAAGTTATATGTAGATTGGTAACAACTTGTGTTTCTATTTTTTTTTTAAATTTCTTTTTTTTTTTCAATTGCTTATAACTTCAATAATATTTGACTAATTCAAGTAAAATCTGCACACAGGTGTTTAATAAAAAGTTATAGCAGGAAAATTATTTAACTGTCGACTCCATTTTTAATTATAGGTTTTTATTGGATCACTGGAATATTCAATAACTAAATTCAGTCTCTCTTTGAATTCTAAACAAACCTTGTATGAAGCAAACCTTTTGTCTCGTTTCCACTGTTATTTCTTCAAAACCTCTTCTAATCTAAAATTTCAGGAAAATCTAAGATAAAAAAAACTTATATCCATGCATATCACACAAGTTAGAAGTAACTGAAAAGGGACTGCAATAAATGTGCCACCTGCTTTATCACTTCTCCTTCCAATTAAGCTAATTTCAAAGAAGATTTGGTTTATGATTTGGTCTCAATCACCTAAATAAAGAATTCCAGAAAGTGGGGAAAAAAATGCTACCAGTAAGATTAAAAACTTAAAACAATTTATATTGTAATAAGCAATGTGTCCGTCCATCTGTCACACTTTAATCTGTCTGTCAAAGTGACAGATGGACAGCTCATTATAATGTAGATTCAAGTTTTATACCAAAGAATAAAGTTTCAGCAATTTCCCCCCCCCCTCTCTCTTCCTTTTCTTTCCTCCTGTGTTCAAGTCTGGCTACCGACAAGATACCAACCAGAATCGCAGATGTCTTTCTTGATTCCAGAAATTCCATTTGATCTAAGACACCTTTCAATTGGTTTGTCAACTGAGCTTTGAAAAAAAAAAACCTTTTGGGTTTTTAAATGTTTTCTGAGAAAATACCTTGTTCAACTGCTATTTCATGAAAATTTTGAACAATCCATTTTATAAGATTTGATTATTGCTACATATTCCTTTGATGCACATACAGCTTCATGATTGGAGAGTGCAGAGTAGCATAATGGTTACCAGACCAGGTTCAGATTTCAGCTGAGGTTGCTCATGTTCACTTCTCATTGCCCTTGGGAAAGATCTGAGTCAACTTCTCCCATGCTCTCTCCCAGTGCCAGATATCTTGACAAAATGTTTGGTCCTTGTCATATCACAATGGTTAACAAAAGTGAATGAGCACTTGGGCAAAGCACTCTCCTATACTCTCACCTGCCTTGACAGTAGCAGGAAAAAGCTGTTACCCTTATAATCCACATTGATGAGAGTTAATAATCATAAACTGCTTTAACCCATTCACTGCAGCATTGCCAACCACCAGAATTCCTTTAACACCACATTGTTATGGTAAAATATATAATGTAAAGCTTTTCTTTTACAATAATACCCAAACTACAAGAGCCTAGTTTTATACATCCTTATCTGCCTCAATTTCACCAAATTCTTAATCAGAATCTTGGGCAATCATTAACTTTCCTATTTCCATATTGCTGCTGCTTCAGCTGTTCTGATTTCGGAATCACCCAAAGTCCTCCACTGCTTATGATGGTGAATTTAAAGTCAAATAAAGAGACAGGAAAATTTCTCAGAACTGCATTTTCATTTATTTTTTAAGTGGTCTATTGATATCGGCCAATCTCAAGTAGTTTAAGAGACTAGGGGTTTTTTTAAATTTTTTTTTTTTTTAATTCAAGCAAAAGTTTGATGAATACAAATCAACAAAGGATAAGTTAGGGTTGGGGTTGCTGTGTTAACAATAAGGTGGTGTTTAGCCAGCCACCTCATGCAGTCCGTGTCATTGGATGTTATATTGACTAGGTCCCTGAAAGTTATGTCCAGTTGTGGTAATACGTTTCTGTCGGCTTGAATTCGGACAATACATGTAGGCACAGCAGGCCTAGACCTACCACGCTTAGGTATACTGGAAAAATGTTGAAATTGTCATCTGCTTCTTTAAATTTGCCATCAGCGGAGGACTTCGGGTGATTCCGGAATCAGAACAGCTGGAGCAGCGTCCATATGGAAACGGAAATGGTAATGATTGCCGGAATCTTGCATAAATTAATCTGAAACTTATTTTGTTAAATTTCTTAGTCAATTATTATTAATTCTTCAACAAGTATTTCTCTTCATCTTAATTTCAGTTGCTTTTTAACGCAACTCTGACCATCATTCTACAGTCATTAGCAAGCAATGCGAATCGGAAATGAAGAATATGCCTACAGTGAGACTCAAACTCTCATCCTTTTTTCTCGGGAAGCCTTATCAATTAGGTGATTAAGATCAATGACTGCTGTCATTTAAATCTAACCACATAACTATTCCTTATTTTCCCTGACAACCTGATACTGTTACGTCTTTGGTTTTGTAGGTTTGTTAGTTTGTATTTAGCTGTGTAAGAGAGAAACAAAGACACACCTGATTGTTATGAAGATCCGCTGGGAAAAGAGCCCTTCTTAGCTCCCAGTCAACTTGTTTATTCACATTAAAACATAGACGAAAAGATACAAAAACATTACAATACTCACCATTTCTTTTTAAAATTTGCTAGAATTTAAAATTTTGAAAAGTAACTGTTCATTGTATTTATTAGTTTTGAGTATTTTTAGTTTGTATTTTTTGTTTTCGTTTACGTTCAGTTTGTTCTAGCATTATTATTTTTTCATGTAAGTGGTTTTTACTTTTTCTTTTTGTGTGGTGAAATTTAGTTTAATGTGATGTCACCAGGGTGGAATTTTATCCAGCTCCATGTGGTTCGAAATGAATGTCGCCATGTTCATTTTCCGAGTCAAATGGCTTTGTGTTGCGTATGTAATTCTCATTCTGTATGTATGTTGTTTTGATTGTATTTTGCGGGCAATTTTCATTTTGTGTTTTTGTTTCGATGGCTTTTTCTGCTTTTTTCTTTTTCTTAGACTGCATGCCCTGTTTTCATTTATAGTTTTTCTTAGGGGATTGGTAACTTCTGTTATTGTGTCAGGGTCTGGCTAGCTTTGCAGTTGGTTCTTGGCTTCAGCCTCATTTTTGGTTTCATCTGCTTCTGAAGATTTCACGGAGTGTTCACATTTCTTGATAAGGCGATTTTATGTTTTAATTTTTTTGGAGTTCTCAAATACTAACTGCTCATTTGTTTTGATAAGGTGTTGTTTGGAAGAGTTAAACTTCTTCTCTAAGTCTAGATATTTTTGCCTTTGCATGGCAGTTGTGTATGGCTGTGAGTTTCAAGCCTTTTCTCTAACTAAAGAAGAGAGAAACGTCTGATTGTTATGAAGATTCGCTGGAAAAAGGACCGTCTTACTCCCAGTCAGCGAACGCTCAATTCCGGTATTGGAAACGAGGCTCCCTCTGGTAGGGCTTGTTTATTCACATTAAAACATACAGACAAAAAGATACATAAACATTACAGATACATCGCTATCTTTTTTATTTACATACACTAGTAGTAATCCTCCATTTTATTTTTGTTAGTAATGAAGTATTATAAATCATTATTTATGACTACTTTTTACCTTCATCTTCAATTTTATTAGTTGCTATTCATCACAACTTTTGCTCAGACTGATTACCCTCCGGCAGTGAGCAAATAGCATTGATTGGAAAATAAAGAATAAGCCTCGGGTAGGACTCGAACCCACATCCCCTAGCCAGTCAGCTTTACCAATTATGCCACTGAGCCCAAACTGGGAGCAGCTCAAACCTACTCTCCTTTCCAATCGATGACTAGTAGTATTAGTAGTAATTTTATTTTTATTTTTTAGCATTGTCAATTATTAATTTTTCAACTAGTATTTCTTTTCATCTTAATTTCAGTTGCTCATTGTCACAGCTCTCAGACCATCATTCTACGGTTGTTAGTAAGCAACGTGATTCTGCAGCTTAATCAGTAAGGCAGCTGCCCATCAAAAGGGATGCAAGTTTGAGTCTCGCTGGAGACTTATTATTCATTTCTGATCTGTATTGCTTACTAATGACAATAGAACGATGCTCTAAGCATTGCGATAAAAGGCAGCTGAAATTACGATGTAATGAAACACTAGTTGAAAAATTAATGGTTCATCTAAGAAATTCAAAAATATAATCTCACTACAAGTGTATGTAAATGAAAAAGATGGTGCTATGTGGTTAGATTTGAATGACTGGAAAGTCACCATATATGTGTGTGAGAAAGAGAGTTATCCATAAAATTCATGAAAATTACAATTCTTTTTCTCAAAGTTTTAATTTTGGAAGCTACAGCTCAAGCTTTTTGCAGACAATATTATAGAATTTTACATTAAGCCTTTTGCTATTAAGATTTTCTTCATTGTCACCCATAAATGTACTTACCAATCCCTTCACACACAGGTACATGAAAAGGGCCTGCAAAAATTAGTCTCTTGGAACATAAAATATAATTTTATTTTACTTCTTTTGCATAAATAATTGTGTATGCGTGTGTATTGAAAATGACCTTTTATGGACTATGGAAGAAAAAGAGTTAAATTTACTGAATTACTGTACTTCACTGAGCTTTATTTTACTGATGAAATTGGCATAAAAATCATTCAGCGTCTATCAAAATATTTTTGGCAATTTATGATATAGGAATTCATATTTATTGAATAAATTTTAGTTCTTTATTTCGCTTTAATATTTAAAAAGCTTTCAAAGAATCTTGCTAATATTTTGAGGTAAAAATATGCAGCTTGTCCATTGTGAGATATTGAGTAAAATTTGGAGACTTGATGGACAAAAGATTTAATCATATTATAATTTCACATTGATGGATTTTTAATATTTGTAATAATGTAGATTGATTAGTGGTCCCATTTTGCTGTGTTCTAAAAAGAAATGAGTCAAGTCTAGAAATTACAGAATTGTTTTCTCCTCTAGCAAAACTCTGTAACTTCTGACAAACGTTGAACATCATAGCCGGGGGTCCAGTGCAACGTTGTCGCCATCCTCTCTGTGGAGCAAGAAGGCCAGCCAAAGAGAAGTGCAACTATTTACTGCTCACCTGTCATGTGACCAATATGGAGGACCAACCTCCTCCCGGCTCACACACGGAACAACAACAAAGAGGTAAGTTTTTAACGAAATTTTGAACATTTTGGGACAGTCGGGAAAATCGGTGGGGTTGTGGCTATCGCCCGGGGAACACTGTGGCTAATGTCGTTGGTGCAAACACGTCCCCGGCAGGGTTTTATTTATATTCTGCAGCGAGGAGTCGGTGTAAGAGACCGGCTCTTCTGGTGAACGTGCTGCACGATAATGAGTTTTACGAAGGGGAGGTGTAATTTAAATAGAGAGGGGGAAACAAGACAAAAGAAGAAAGGCAGACGGGGAGGTTGTACTTATATATAGAGAGGGGGAATCATATAGAAAGAAAGGGGAAGCTTGAGAATTCGGAAGGATCCATAGACGTTCAACTTAATAACCGATGCATTTTTAGAAAGAAAAAAAAGGAAGAAATCAAAACAGAATCCGCTGTGGTCTTAAAGTCGGGGATTAGTTTAACATTGACAAAAGCATTGTAAAGTAAACCCCAAGTTTTCGACCACTCTTTTACTATGTTTATATGTGACGTTTGTGATTAGTTCAAGCTTCGTCAGGAATGCATTTTTTTTTCAAAAACTCAAAACTTTTTATTTTCTATTTTCAAGATGAAGTTTATGGAAGTTTTACCCTTAATTATTTCTTCAGTTATCATCTGAAGACTTATTCTTGGTAGTAATTTTTAAAAAAAATCTTGCAAAATGTTAAAAACGAGAGAAGAAGAATTTTAATGAGGAATTTGTTGAGCTTCTTTTTAGAGGCGATTTCGTGAACGTTGCTGTTGCATGAAATTTTGTAAAAAGTAAACATTGAAAAAAGCTGTCATTTTACTTCTTCCTGTTTTCTAATTCTAAAACTTCCCTGTTTTGTCTAGTCTGTCTTTTGAAAAAAATACATTGTCCATTTTGAATTAAACTGTTAGTCTTAGCGGGGGACCCCCTCCCCGTTTTTTTTTTTTTAAAGAACAACAAAGGTGACGTTAGTCAAAATTCAAAAACATATCCCAGCCTTTACCCCCCCCCCCCAAAACAAAAACAAGAAACTATCAGTGTTTTTGCTTTTGTCTGTCGGCGCCAACCCTCCCCAAACGGTAAGTACTAGTAACGTGAAACTTTTTTTTTTAAATTCTAAATCTGAAAAAAATCGCTATGGTGCACTTGCACACTTCGCTATAATCTTAAATCACTATCTTTTGCGATTTTCACATCGGAAGCTTGAGGTTTCACTGCAAATCTTTTTTGTAAAAGCAGATATTGCACTTTAAATTAATCCCAGTCGAAAAAAGGCTAATAAAGAGGATTTTGCGCCGCTCTAGATTTCCCAAGCAACAAAGCCAACACGCCCTAGACCCTCTCCCTCTAAAAAGCTGTTCTTGTTCATTTCCCCAAAGAGTTCAGCGCTTAATAGAATTCGTACAAATCATGCAATAATGGCTATGATTAAATTGATATTGTTGTGATCTCTTTAACTATCTCGTTAGTTTAACAAAAAATACTACTTAATTTAAATTACAACATGCAGAGATTTTCGTCAGGACTCAGGAGTGAGCAAATGTTTTCCAACAAGTAGCAGTGATGATCACAAAAGACATGATTTTATCCCAAATAACACCGGAAGATCTTGCTTGTTAATTCTTCTGAAATCCGAATACTGTATTGGGGGGGGG
>VCCN01001601.1:2669355-2689757 GCA_006491835.1 Architeuthis dux
TATTGAAATATTGGTTAATATTAATTTTACTGTCTGCTTCCATTTAATATAGTATAAAATTTTAAAGAATTTACAATCTTTTTAATACTTTGTAATCTTTTATTTTATTTCCTCAGCTTAATAAAGGTCACTTGTAATCCTTGATTAACATTTTATCAAAGCATCAGATATTTACACACTTAGAAGTGAATGTGTGTAGCATATATTTTAATAAATCAATATTTGATTAAGAAAGCACAAAAAGATATAAAAGAGGTTTACTCATAGCATCTCCAGGATTGCAACTGAATTGAACTGCAGATGCTATGAAATTTCAAAATATCAGTACAATTCACTATTTAAAAAAATCAAATATCAATTACTAACATGTATGATATTAAGAGTCACATACCCTTTTTTGTCTTTGGTATTGCAAGTATGTTAATAGTAGTAGTCAAAGTCAAAATATAGACTTTATGTATCTAGCCTAGTAATATGTAGCTATATTAATATGATATAATCCTAAAACAAGATGGCATTGCATTGAAAAATAATTCATTATTAATAGATGTAAGTTATTTATGGTTAATTTGTCTGTAAATGCTAAAAACTTAGAAATTAATTTTTCATGTAAACTTATTCTGGAAATTTATTAAAAAAAATTGTCTAAATTCTGTTATTTTTATTTTTTAATTAAATTTTTAAAAATCTTAAAATTGAGTAAGAGAGCTGAAATGAAAGGAACAAATATAACTTTTTTTTATAGAAAGCATTTTTATCTACTTTGTTAAGATTACTGACAAAGGAAGAATAGGTTTTCCCTACAATTCTTCTGTACATCTGTTCTTTTCTATTCTCTCTTTATCTATTATGACAAAATGAATTAACTTTATAAGGCTTCATATTTTGTTTCCTTGTTCTATAGTAATAGCATGGAAACATCCCAAGATATATTTCTTTTAAAGTTATGCAAGGAAAGCAATCTAGGTGATTGTTTTAGGGTTCCTATAATATAGGACATTTCAAAGGTCAAACATGTCCCACCTAATGATTCCAATCTATAATGGATTACTTCTGATTATAACATTTGTGTATAATGCAAAATTGCAGGCATTTAATGATATTCAGACTATATTTAAAGTTGTGAAAATTCAGAGTTCAGGTTGTGCTGATGACTGTGGTGAAGTCAGGTAAAATTAATATTGACAAAATTATTTGCTGTTAAAATAAAGAGCAAAAAGGGAAAAAAGACAAAATATTGATTTATTTAAGTTTTCCTTCTGTGAAAAAAGAAAATTAAAAAAAAACATAAAATGAAAAAGATTTTGAAAACTTTAAATCAAGATTTTTAAATTATTTAAAAGGAAGAAAGATTTTGAGTATCAGTGGAAAGAACAGACATATTTCAAGTGCTTTTACTGTGCAAATAAAATAAGAAAGATTTCAGTTTTCCTTATAAATTAGCAAAATCTTTCCAAATTTAAACCATGTACATTTAACAAAATTCTTGTGTCATATTCCATCAAGATTGAGTGAAACTTTAATCTATACATGATTTTCTCAAACCTTTTTAAAAATTTTTTTATTCACAATGAATGAGAAACAGTGTTCTCATTTCATAGCCACAATAGTATTACTAAAGATTTTTTGTTAAAGGGCACAAAAATTCAGGTGTTGTCTGCAACAGTCATATTTTCACAAAGACCACTTCTTTTTACAAAAAATAACAGTAGGAATGTGTGCCAATTCTTATTTGGTATTGAGATAACAGCAGAACACTACAGGAGCAACAAAAATACTTAAGATGAAGACATTTTGAATTAGTTTTCTGATAGTGAATAAATGTTACTGTCTTTCTACAATAAAAGTATTTGGAATGTATCCCATCTTTCTTAGCCTTATAAGGCAGAATATTGAAAAATGAATAGAAGTTGATTTTGAAGAAATGAGAAAAGATAAAGTGAATTGTAAATTGAGAAATAATTCAGTGGTTGGTTTATAGCATCAAAGAGGAGGTCAGCAGTTTAATTTCAATCTGCAGTGCTAGGTAGGTGAGGCTTGTTAGTGATAATTCACTGAGAAAGAAAACACAAAACCAAATCAGATGAGGTTTTTTTTCATTGCTAGAAATAGCACCCACCTGGAAGTAGGCAATGGCAAACCGCTTCTCCAAATGATTACCCATGGTCTAGATGCCCGCTCCTAGGCTTGAACCCAAGCTTACTGGTAAAAGAATTAATAGATTTACCAGAAGAAGCATGTGATATGTCCTAAAATGCCACTTAAAAAGGCCAAGAGGAAAGTGGGAAGTTAAGTGCCCTAAACACACCTCATGATGAATAGCAAACTCAGCGAGTCATTATAAGTGCACTAATGATCCACTGGATTAAAGGATTCTAAAAGAAAGCAAACAATGGTGCCGACATATTTTCAATTCATAAAAAACTGAAAGATGAATATCGAGAATTTAAACATGGTTTTAAAAAGATAGTCCGAAATAATACATGTATTAGAAACAAATGTTTTATCATGTGTAGCTTTCATTTTTCAATATAATTATTTATTATGTGGGGGTTATGAGGTGCCTAACACATGACTACTGGAGCAGTATATGTGCATTCATTTAAGGTGTCATTTCAGTCATGTTTCACTTTACAGTTCATCAGATTTCTGATAATCTGTAAAATGAAACATTAAATAATCCTGCACGCACACATACACACAAACATATATATAAAACCCTGCAAATCTTGACCGAGTCAATAATTGAGGGATATGTATGATTTTTAAAGTCGTATATATATATTCATTTAAAAATAAAATTGCAAACTGATATGAATATGATATAAAACAAAATAAAACACATGAAATATGTTTTCGTCAAGTAGATACACAGTTTCTCCATTTAAAGATGAAAGATATTTGTTCAACAGGGTTATTATGAGTTTTAACAGAGCCCAGATTTGTGTAAATGAAATTATAACATTATGACTTTGAATGAGAAATGCATTATGGTCAAAATATGACCAAAGTTTGGTATTTAGAAAAAGATTCTTGGACTGATAAATTTTTTTATTTGACCAGAGAACATCTATATATTTATGCATAGTCTGTGTATATTTATATATTTGGCAATTTTTGAAACATAAAAGGTAAAAGGAAATTCTGAAAAATATAACTGCAGGTAATCAATATTTGATTACTAAACAGGAAATGTGATTGATTTTGTTTGTATTTTGATGTTTATTTGCATGATGATGTTTGGAAGATGATGTTGTGAATAAACATTGAAATATTAAAAAATCAAATTTTCTTGTTTGTTAATCAAATATTAATTATCTACAAGTAGGTTTTTGGAGTTATCTTTATATTTTATGTGGATGACCTGTAATTTTATAATATGTATATTATATATGTAATTTTATAATATGTACAGAGATAACGTATATATGTAATGGTTCTTTGAATGAGTAATTTTGGATGAGACTTTTGTTTCCAGTCTATTAATGCAAAAACTATGTACATGAATTTTGTGTTTGCATATGTCAATCGAATAAATTAATGTTTAAATGGTGTAAATATGAAAAGGTATGATGAATACGGAATAAGGAAGAGTATGTTTGTGTATGTATATGTATACACACACACATATGTATGTATGCATGCATGAATTTTATGTGTGCATATTTGTGTTAGTAGTGTGCATATTTAATACCTGTGCTGTCTGCACAAGGGTACAGACATGGCCTGATTAACCTATACCAGGGCCCCTAGGCTATTAACAATATGACCCCACCTCCCCTGTATAAGTAAGTAATGTGATCGGTCAATCGTGTGAATAAAGTGGATTGTTATGTGCTAATGTGTAATATATTCATTCCATTTTTTAAAGAGATATTTGTCAGGACATTTTTATTAAGTTTTAAGATATTATTATTATTCCATATCAGGCTCCAGCTATAATGAGCGCTCAGACAGGGATTGTTCTTATTTTGACAGTTTTATTGTTTAATTCATTTTCCCTGTAGTAGTAGTGATACATTTCTAAATTGCTATTTATTTTGGGGCCGCATCAATGTCTGGGGCCCTATGCCGTAGCATAGTTTGCATATAGTCTTAAACCTACTCAGCCGTATAGTATAATCTGGCCCTCGGTATAGAGTGTAAAAAGACTTGCATATGGTCAACATGCTTACTCTTGGGCTCCAAGTCAAACCAGCCATGACTAGCAATGTCTAGAAAATATGAAATGCACACACACACACATATATATATAAAGATATATGTATATGTGTCATGGATATAATAATGTGTATATGGTTACATGGATATTCAAAGAGTGTATGTGTATGTGCATAATATTAAATAAGTATATTTAAGGATCTGTATGTTGTAAGATACGTGTGTGTGCAAGGATGTGACAATAGATATATTTATGAAGGTCATATCTATATGCTAGGTGGGTGTATATAGGGAAAATAAAGGTGAGTATATATGTCAATTAGATAAAAATATATATGTATATATCTGTGTGGATAAAATAGTGTATGTTTATGTATATGAATAAAAGTATCTATGTATTTAAATCTGTATCTATTTACATATAATAATGTGTATATGTAAGTATATGCAAGTATCTATACATACATACATATGTGAGTGTGTGTATAAAAATGTATATGTATATATGGTAGATATAAGGGTATTTATATATATGATTGATATAACGTATAGGTATGTATGTGTGCTGTGCATTGGCATATGTGTACATATGGTGGATATATAAAAAATGTGTATCTACTATTTTCCAAGGGGCAGCAAATACTTCTTCTGTTAATTCTTAATGATAATGAATATGAATTTAATAAAAATGAAACACACGTAAAAATAAAGTATTTAAAAAAGGAAGATCATATCTTCTAGGGTTTTATTTACAAATGATTGGCTTTTATTAGAAATGTAGAATCATAGTGACAAAAGTGTGGGAGGGGGGAATATCACCATCATAGATTATGTGTGTGCTGGGACATTTGTAAAAGAATGTGTAAGGTGGTTTCTTGAAGAGAGGGGGGAGGGAAATGTAGAGCAAACCAAAAATCACAGTTTCAATTTAGGATGGCAACGAGGGGGAAATATCAATTCGTCACATGAATCAGATCATTCAGACTTGTTTTTTTTATATATGTATATATATATTTTCCTTGATAGTATTTATTTTCAGCTGGGAAAATCCATAATTGACCGCATCAGTCTGTTTAATCACAAATTTTGGTTACATGGTTTTATACGTTAATTTTAAATCAATTTTTATGAATGAATTTTATTCATGAATGGATCTAGATTAATTCTATTATGAACTTTAGGGTATTTATTTTCATTGAGCCATCTATCAACTGTCCATGGTTGTTCACATTCTGAGCTGTTAACAGTTGAATGTTTATAGTTATTTTTTTTAGTTTTTACTGGTTGTAGACAGCAAGGGTAAAATCCTGACTGAATACCAGTTAAGATGTTACAATAAGACTTGTTTTCTTAACTTGGGTGAAATCCATGCTGATGCTGCTTGTAGTTTGAGTATAACCATTTATAAATGTGGAAAATAAAAGCTTGATAATGAATATTATAAATTGTCAAAGTATCATTGTAAGGAGCTGGGTTGTGGACAATGCAGCCGAGAAAGGGTTAATATTTTGTAAGTTATATATATTATATAAATATTGAACTACAAAGGCAATTGATGACAAATGAGGTTGTGGACCAATCACTTTAGGCAAAGATCATTTTTCACTTATCTTAACACCTACAACTACAGGTTAACAAGTGGGGTTATTTAATATTTTCTATAACAGCTCTGAAAACAATTCACAGTATTATTCTGTTATATCAGTGGTTTCCAACAGGGGTGGGAGGTGAGGGGAATTCCCCCCAGGGGGAGAATTTGGGTAGTCCAAGGGGGAAATAAGGTAAAAATAAAATTCCAGATAGGGTTTTCTGCACTTCTATCTAACAAGTCAAAGGCTTGAAATAAGCTCAAAGTTAAGAATGATTTAAGATGTGTTTTCTCACAAATAGACCCACAAATCAAAGAACTAGTAGCTAAAAAACAAGAACAGAGATCACATTGATATGTATATCAGTTACAATAGCAGAATCCTTACTTTTTGTAATAAATTGGAATTTCAATTTTCGCTTGCTTTCTTTCAGTAACAAATACACAGCAGCAGCTGTTTGATTATAAAATTAAACCAATTCTTAGTATGAAGCTGTCTAATTATACATAAAATAAAGTTATTATTTGAAATTATTCTTTGTTGCAACTTATGAAATGGAAGGGGGGAATACTAGTAATCTTACTGACAAAAGTGGGGAATGACTCGAAAAGGTTGGGAACCACTGTGTTATATAAATGAGTAAAAGAAATTTTCAGAGTCATCAGAAGCTTTTGTAGGTCAGTTGGCCTTAATTGTTTATGTCATATGGTTAAAATCCCTTTTCTTTTTTAGTGAAGTTTATTTTCATAACTTTATAATATTAACTTTCTCAGGCTTACTTCATAAATTTTGTAGCAATACCCAAATTGATATTTTTAAAAGATTATCATGAAATCCAAGGAGAAGAGCGACGCCCATATTACAGGCCTCCTCAATTTCATTTGGGTTGAAAATCTGAGATTTTGGAGCTGCAAAAATATTTCACATCAGCCATTAATATATTCTGCTGTATAGAAGAGTAAAATATCCATAACATGTTTCTGGGTAATAATTTATTTTCAAGACAGATATTTTTTGAATCAATTAGAACAGTTTCAGTTTAGACTACAGAGATAGTTTGGAAGAGGTGAACCAATCCTTTGGTTAACACACTCACTGAACCTTTTGTTTTCACTGGATATTTTCCTGTGGGGAGTCATCTTAAAGCTTTATTTCACTCAACAAAACCTCACTACTTTGACGACCTTCCCCCTGATGAGAATGGTGTCATAATTGAAGCAATGTGTTTGTAGAATTTCCAAATTCTATCAAGCTTTGTATCTGTGAAAATGGTAAGCATGTTAAGATGTTATATTCCCAAGAGTAAAAATGCTAGAAATTGTATAAATTACCTCTTTGAAGCATTTTACAGACTAGTAAAAAAAGGTTATCTTTTAAGATGTGTAAGAAATACTAGGACTGATACTCACCATTTATTGCTGTTATATTTCTATCACAATAATGCATAATCTAATATATGAAATTAAATTTCTGTTAGTAAACTCTAAGATGCTTTAAACATACCAAATTGTATACTTTTTTTCACACTAAATATAAAAATATAAAATATACCAATTCATTTTTCATGATGCTTTTTGAGTGGAGACATTGAGGCATTTTATTTGAAGTAGGCTAATTTGTTTCTTTTTAAAGACTTGAAATCAGTCAGTTTACATAGAATTAAGACTGGCTACTGCAAGCATTTTATTCATTATGTTAGTCAACTTTAAGTAAAAGTAATTGATTGAATAATTTTATTATTTAGTCTAATGTTCTAAAAGAACCGGTCTCCACACTGTTCCTTATCTTTTACCATATATATATATATATATATATATATTTACTAACAGATTTGATTTTCTTGTCTGTCCTAGTATTGTTTGAACTTTGTTTAGTCATATATATATATAATATATATATATATGCTAATTTTTAAATGGCTGAATTATACCAGTATTGTCTTCATTTTTATGCAGAGTAACATCAATTTTGTTTATATAAATTTGTGTGATTTTCCTTTTAATTTGGAATAGAATCATTAAAAGAAGATTTGCAGTCCAAAAATGTGACTAATATTGGCTTGCTGTACACCCCAAGCCCCACAACAAAAAAATGACCCATCACAATTCTATTCAAATTCCCACAATAGAACACACACTTGTGAAATTTTGGATAAACTGACTAATATACTTGTGTCAACTCCCAAAGGATGCAGGGGCTAATAAATAGATTTTGAGAGGGTACAGAGATTGATTATCTTCCGAAAGCCATCCTGAATATTAAACAATTTCATTGACTCTGTTATTAGTAAGAAACCAATCAGATCACATCTTTTTAGAGGGATCTCTTAGACTCTTGCACCCCACCAACATGACAATTTTTAAAAAATACATTATTTAGTTCATTATAATGGTATTCAAGGTAGTTTTTGGTTGATAGTAGCTCTAAAGCTCTCTCTCCCCCAAATCTCATTGTGAGTCTTGAAATTAATAGGAAAATGAGAGGTGTGTATAAAAGTCTGTTTAGATGGGGAAATTTCAAGGTGGCTCCCTCCTTCACACAAACACGTTATTACTCGGATTATTAGGATTATGATTATTGGCATTCGGATTAGAATTAGGGTGTGGAGGGGGCTGATTATTTGGTGGCCCTGGGTTTGCAGGCCCAGATCTACCTCCGCCGTGACTGTGGGGCCCACCACTACCGCTGTAGCCTGAAGTAGTATTAGAATAAAATCCCGCCCCCTTCTCACCAACAACCCCACCGGAGCCCCCCGTGCCAGTACTTGCTGAACGAGCTGTAGATGAGCCTGGCGAGGATGAAGAGGATGGCGGCATGGGGAGGGGTAGTGCTGGTGATGTAGGTGACGATGCCGGGTGTCCATTGCCGCCGCTGTTGTTTGAAGGAGACAGGGACGACAGGCGCTGTACTTGGTGGGCCTTCTCATGGCATTTTAGGATGGAGCGGTGCAAGAACACCTTGCCGCAGAGATCGCAGCAGAAGCTCTTCTTGTGTGCGTGGTTGCGGACGTGGGTCTTGAGGTTGCCCTTCTGGCTGAACGACTTCCAGCAGATGTCACACTGGAAAGGACGCTCGCCCGTGTGGCGCCTCCGGTGGATCTTCAGGTTGCCGCGCTGGCTGAAGCATTTCTGGCACACCTCGCACTGAAACGGCTTCTCGCCGGTATGTGTGCGCATGTGGTTGCGCAAAGTCGACACATGGTTGAAAAGTTTCTTGCATGTGTCACATGGGTAGGTCTTCGACTCAGCGTGCGCGGACCGCTTATGTGCTTTCAGCTGGTCATAGAGCGGAAAGTTTTCGCCGCAGACATCACACTTGAACGTCTTCGACTCAAAGTGATCCCTTTTGTGCGCACGCAGCTGGTCGAAGGTGGGAAAATTTTCGCAGCAGACGTCACAGCTGAACTGGTGCGGAGGCTGCTGGGGCGACAGGTGTTGTTGGTGCTGAGAGCTACCCCCAGAAATCTGGCTGCTGCTGCTGCTGCTCTGATTATTACTATTAGTATTATTAGTATTATTAGTACCACTAGTACCACTAGTGTTATTGTTATTGTTACTACTGTTGTTATTGCAATTATTGTTATTACAATTATTGGTATTACAATTATTGATATTACAATTATTGGTATTACAATTGTTGTTATTGTTGTTGTGGCTGTGGTTGTGATTGTGGTTGTGGTTGCTATGGTGACCATGGTGACTGCTACTACTGGTGTTGCCATGGTGACTGTGATGGCCCCCATTACCACCGTGATGGCCGTGATGGTGGTGGTGATGATGGTGTCCATGGTGGTGGCCCATACCACTGCCACCGTACATGGGTTGCATAGGGAACATTGTGATGATACTCTTTTACCTTAGCCTGGTTGTGTTTTTTGTTGTTGAGGTTGGTTATCAGGTTGGGGAGACACTGGAGGGCAGTAGCAAATGTGAATATATGGAGGCAAATAAAAAACAAACTCATATATATAAATATATATCAATATATCTGCATATACATATATATATATATAGAGAGAGAGAGATTAGATAGATAGATATTGAAGAGTCTGAGATAGATAGGTAGAGAATAGTTTATCTATAACAATAGATACATAAGATTAAATAGATGGACAAGTAGGCAGAAAAATTAAAATTAAAATGGAAGCACAGGTAGCAAACATGAAAACTTATGAATTAATAATAGAATTTTATGGATAAATAAGTGGATCTGTAATGATCAAAAAAATAAATCTCTGGGAACATACAAAGTGATCAATATCAGTTAACAAATATCAAAGTTTGTTTATAATAGAGAGATAAGTATAAATGTAAGGAGGTATTAAAAAAAGTTAGTCTGGTTCAGTTTGATTGAATATCCAAAGCGTTGTGGAGAGTACAATGCGAGAGCACACACATCTGGGAACACACACCAGGGGACATGTAAACAATTGACAAGTATGCAACATGCAGAGCCAAAGTTAATTGAACTACAACGGCATGTATAATAGTTATAGGTAAATAGTTACAGGTAAATACCTTGGCAGTTTCTTGTAACCAATTTTGGAGTCATTGCAAACGAAAACAAAAAAATTGATGCACAAATATTAGATTTTTTTCCCAAAAGATTTACAAGCAAAATATCAATAATTAAATCAGGATGTTGAAGCAAAGATTTTGAAATTTGGGTTTGAATATTTAAAGTCAGTTTCTTTGTTGAAAATTAATTGAGAAAGAGAAAGATAGAAAAATAACAATAAGCAAATATTGGAGAAAGAATATTTTAAATGTTTTTCTAGTTAATTCTTTTTCTCATAAAACAAGAAGCTTAAAAGAATCAATATTTTTTTATGTTTTAAAATTTCAAGTTCATTCAACTACTTGTTTTCTCTAAATATCTAATATTTTTCTTTATTGAAAAAAGCTCTTTACATTACATTTGCACTGACTTTTTGACTAAGAGTTAGGTTATATAAAAAATGTATATAGGTGTGTATTTTATTAAAAATGTTTATCTTTTTGTCCAATTTTTATTTATTTCAGAGGGTTAGAAAATGTAAGTATATATTTTATTTATTAACTTATCTCAATAAATATGTTTTAAGAGCTGGAAATGGGTTTTCCATGTGTACTGGTGCAAGTAAAACAAAAAGATAAATAATTTTTGAATTGGTACAAATACATATTATACAATATCAAGAATGGCTGAACAGATTCTTAAAAAGAGACATAAAATGTTTCATGATATAATTGTTGCTACTTGAGACAGCTGACTTGAAAAGAAATGAAAAAATACTGTTATCGGGATTGAAGATTGTTAAGTTAGAAAAGAAAAGAAAAAATATAATTGAAAACAGAAAAGAAATAAAAGTTTCTTGTGGCAGATCCAGACGGTAGATTCAGAATGAGGAACTCATTCGATATTAGAAACAATTGAGGAGGCAGATTACAGCAAGATAAAATAAATAACTTTTTTTGCTTGTTTGTTTTTGCCAATTTTTAAGATGTAGTTTGGGACTATTTCCCAAATAATTTTTTTGACTAGTTTTTATATTTCGATAATCTTTCTTTCTTTTTTTCCTTTTTCGTTTTGTCCCCGGGGATGACTGAATGTCACTGGAACACTCAAACATCAATGACTTTTAAATTGTTAATTGACACTGTCATACTTTGGTAGTTTCTTTATTAGGTTTTAGTGGGTGGACTAGGGTCACTTTTCAAAGCACAGGGTCAGTTTAACACTGATGAAGTTAGATGAACATTTTCAACTTTTGTAAAGACTAACATATCAGGAGTATTGGGAAAAAATTACTTTTCAAACAAAATAATGATTTCTTTTTCTCACACAAATTAAATAACAGTCATTTAGAAAATTTTTGCAAACTCAGAATAGTGATTCGCTATTAGAAAATTGTGTGGCAAATTAGATTTGCACATCAAAAAACAAAATAAATATCAAGATGGCAAAAAAATATGAATAAATTAAAATAGTATTTTTTCTCTTTTACAAAACTGAATTCCTTTTTGGTTGCTTCTCAACAGGAAATCTTGAAATTTTCTGGAGAGACAGAAATACAAAACTGTCACAATCTATTAGAAAGCTGTATATTTGCAGAAATAAAAAGAAAAGATTTTCTATCATCTATTTGCAGCTCAATTTGATGAGTTCCATCCTCGTCAAGTGAAAAATGTTTAGGTGAGGCAAAGCCCAGACAGTTAGGTCACAAAACCAATACAGCAGCTGAAAAAAAAAATCTTGACACCTCTAAGTCACATGTAACAGTCAAATACTACACCTCTGTTACATGCATCCGTTGGAGGTTACATACTGAAGTTATGACAGTAGATGAGGGGATCATGGGAAGTTGGTTGGAGCTGCTGAAGCAATGGCAGTGGAGCAAATGTTGCATCAGGGTGGGAAGGTCCTTCAGAAACTGAAGTACCTGCAAGAAAAAAAAATATATATAGTGAAAAAAACCCCCAAAAACTAGCATTCCATGGGAAATTATGAATCAGCGTCACCCACCCAGTCCATTGGGTTTATGATACTCCCACGGAACTCCAAATTTCACTAAGGGTGTTGATTAGATATTATATCCCAGTTTATAGGCATATCATATCATTGTAAAAGTTTTGGCTTGGGGGGAATGACATATATACAATTCAATAGTGTTGTAAACTCATCAGTGTAGAGCGATGATCAGCAGATCACTGTTAGACGGTGATCAAAAATACCATAAATATAAATGAACGGAAGATTTTGAAAAAGAATTGGGGAAAAAGGGGTGATCAATGAATAAGTTACTTCTCTCGCCTTTTGTTGCATCACTAAAAAATCCAAATTTAAAAAAAACAAGTGTGAATGCTGCTGGACAAAAACTAAGGGACCAATTTAGCATAAAATTACATAGTAAATTGAACCCCCCCTCCAACATATTGGGGGGGGGGTGTTAAAAAACCCTACTTATTGAAGGGAGTATGTGTGGAAAATCCGAATACATAGATACATATAAATGTCAGAACACATGAATAACCTAAACCCAGCAACAGTGTTTAAACCGATCTGTTGTGGGTAGCAGTGATTAACAAAAAAAAAAGTCAATATCAGTCAGGCTGTTCTTAGTTGCTGCCATAACTCAACAATGGTAAATGCTATAAATATTAAACTTTTAACATAAAGAACATGTATCAGTGTTTTAATCATTGTATGTGGTTTGTTTGGGATAATTTCCTTGTCTTTTTTGTTTGTTTTTGCACAACGTTTCGACCGTTTACCATCTGCCCTTCCTCGGGTGTCTGTTGTATTCTGGAATGTGTGTCAAATCTTGTTCCAGGAGAGCATACACATACCCTCTGATACACATCAAGTTTTTGTGTCTGTGTGCTCTTGGGAATGTCCCCTCCTGACTTCTGCACTAACCTTGTGATCTCCTGTTGAGCTTTGCATGCGCTCTCATCTCTCGGGCCATGCCCAGGGAATCCCAAATTCATCCCCCGCTCCTTCCTGATCAATGGTTCGCAAAAGCTATTAATGTTGATACTTGGCCTGCTGATTGAGGTATCTGAGCATAGTATGTGGGCCGATTCCTTCAACCTTATTATTCACCAATATTTCTCCCTATCTATTATTTTGATTTCATTCCATATTAACGAATTCCAGATCACAACAGACACTTGAGGAAGTCCGGTGGGTACACAGTTGAAACTTTGTGAGGAAATTAGTTTGAACAAACCACAAACAATGATTAAAGAACATGTATATTAGCTAAAGATTCACAATGTATATAAATGTGTGATTATAGCTCAACCTTTCAACCTTTCAGTTTTAATTTTAAACTAAAAGATCATCCTCATGAAGCTCAATAATTGTCCGATGGCGTTTATCTGAAAAATGTCAAATATTGGCCTGATTAATCAGCTACCTACAAGCCTATTTTCTTTAGTTATTTTGATCCTCCATGTCTTACAATTGTCTGTTGAGTATTTATTTGGGTTTTTTTCAAGGAGTGACACACAGGCCCATCGCCAAGGGGTTGGCCCCTCCTGGAAATCACTTACCCCACCCCGGTGAATGTGATGTGAATAATTTTTTAAACTGCTTCACCTTCTTTCTTCATACACTTGGCCATTTTTTGTTTTGGCAGAGCAAAATGGTCAAAAACACGCCAAAAAATGTCTCAAAAGAATGTTGGCTTAAACATTTTGGCCATTTTTAGAAACTTTTTTGGCTATTTAAAAAAATTTAGCGCTATTTTAGCGACACTTCGCACTTCTACTCTCCCACTCCCCCCGGACTTAATGGATGGCCTCCCCTACTCGCTGTACCCTGGCGACGGTCCTGGGGACACACATTCTCATATAATAGATACTCACTTATTGTTCAGCAGACTCCCTCATGAGACTTGACCCATTTCCCTTGTTGCCAGTGATTTGGAATCTGTAAATAAGAGAAGAAAACAGTTAAAATTGTAATCATGTCAGTTAACCGTAACATGAATGAGAACTAAGATCTTCATGTCGTCATCAGTAATAGCAATTGTAATCAGAGCAAATCATCTTCTGAAAAGAGACTAAATCATTATAACATTACAGCTTCATGAAGAAGCTTTCAAGAAAAGTGTGTTATTAACATCTTATATTAAATATTTCAAACATTTTGAACCAACATTTATCACAGGATCATTATTTGAACCTATAACAATGTTCGATGTTATGCTTTCTCCCTTTATTTATTTAGTTTTTGTTTTTTCCAGTTTGGGAGAGGTGATGCTCGTGCAGTATTCTGATCTAGGAGAATTATCTTTAGTTTTTCTTTTTTTCAATTAATTAGAAAATATTTGTCCGAATTTTCTTCAAAGTCACATTGTGGGAAAGAGTGGTTACAAAAGAGTAAGACAGAGTATGTCAATGAAGAATATATTAGAAGAAAAAATCATAAGAAGAAATAGATATAGATATATGGTTTGATTTTAGATTTAATGAAAATTGATTTGATGCTAGATTTAAGTCCAAATCGTGATAGGCTAAGTAAATCAATCTTAAGTTTTCTTGTAAAATTATTCCAATCATTAATGCATTTTTGGGTGATTGAATTTAATCCATATCTAGCTGTTATGTAAGATGGAACATGTCTTAGCAATAGTCTATCTAGGTCTTCTGAGATGAGGATAATAATCTTGTGGTCTGACTTAGTGGCTGAGATAGTTGCATACTAGTGTCAAAGGTCAGTGTTGGAGTCCAGATAAAAACTAGGATTTTAAATGATGATTTTCAAGGTAGGCTGGCCATCCCTACTTAGGAGTTTGGCAGAATATACTCTTCCCCACATTTGGACTCATACAGTACAAAGTTAAGTTTAGTAAAAATCAAGGATATTAGTTTTTAAAAAAAATCAAGTCATGACAAAACATCACTGCCAGTTCACATCAAGTTCAGAGGCATCACTGTACTTCAGAGTACTATTACTAGGTAGTAAAACAAAGATGAGGTGAAGAATTGGGGAGGAAGGGTCAGGGTTGCCAGATTAGTTTTCTCAAAAATCGGACATGAGTTCTAAAAATAGGACAACTTCGGGCAGAAAAAAATTAATGGCTAATAGTAGCTAAAAGCTAGATTATTAACACAATAATGAAAATAAATAGCTAAAAATGGTTAGAACTGATATCCGATATCTAAAAACAATTTCTTATATCTAAACACAACAACAAAATATCTAAATTTAGATATAAAATATTAAAGTTGGCAATGCTGAGCAGGGCCTTAAATCAGACAATTTTGGATATATGATTCTTAAAATCTTTAACAGGACATACAGGGCAAGAAATGGACACAATGTCCGAAATTGGACATATCTGGCAACCCTGGGAAGGGGTGACAGAATGACTACAGATTTGTGCCACACTTTTCCCCTGAAGCTTCTGTGGCTGAAGTGATTAAGGTGACGTCCATGAAAGATGGGCTACTTCTTTATTTCTGATTTTGCACTGTTTTCTCAATCAAAGCAATTGAGTCACTGAACTCAAAATGTTGTGATAAAAAGCAACAATAATAAGATGGAGTAAAAGCTAGTAATAAAATAAAAATAGTGAAAATGCTTCATCTGAAAATTTTAAAAAATAACTGATACTACCAATATCAAAATATCTGCGTGTTGTAGAAATAAAGTTTATTCTAGTCTTTGATGTTCCTGTGGAACATGGCCTCACATTCAAGGCTTTGTAGGTAAACACAATATTGGATGCTAAACCAAAATATAAAGCAACTCTTTTTAAGAAGATAAACTTCCAATGGTGGGTTTATTGAGATTTTGCTGCTTTCAATATTTGATTTTTGCTACTACAAAGCAAATTATGAAAGAGGAAGAAATGTAAGAAAAGAAAATAACATGTAGAAAGTAGTCACACACTCACACACTCCGGTCAACAAGTGAGGCTGGTTGAAATATCGTCTGTCGCAATGGGTTTCGTCAAAGTTCCAAAGTAAAATGTAAGGTGACAAGATACAAGTTATTCGCTAGACTTGGTGTTTGCAAAGGGTATCATGTTTCGAGTCAAGTACCGTTTTTCCATGATCTGTAAGTTGGTTATCTAAAAGCGCAGGTGAATAGATAACTTTAGTTCTCGGAATAAAAACCTGGGTGTTCTTAAGGAAAATTTGTGTGTCAAGTGGTTTCACTTGTTGACCGGAGTGTGTGAGTGCAAAAATACACATGTGTCTGTTACAAGAGACAACTACATATATGTGTTACGCTGAATCTGCAAAATTGCTTAATTAGTGAATAAAACTATGTATTTACTCATTTTTTGATTATATAAACTTTTTAATAAATAGTTGTTTTTATCCTTGTTTTGTTTAATATAAACTTTTGATCAAATTAAAACTACGTATTTATTAATTTTTTGTAAAAAAGTTAAACCCACATATTTAGTTTTTTTTTTACAAAAGAAAAATTAATACATAGTTTTAATTTGATCAAAAGTTTATATTAATCAAAACAAGGATAGAAACAATTATTTTTTTACAATGAAAAGTTTATAATCAAAAAATGAGTAAATTACATATCGCTAAATAGGCAATTTTGCTGATTCGGCTAAACATGTATGGTAAGTGGATTGCCACATTGCCACAGTTATAGAGAAAGGGAAAGATCAGCAGATATGAAAGGATTGTGGAAAGATAATGTGTAATGAAAAAGAAGAGATGAATACAGAAGAGAACAAGTCTGGTTAGTCACTCAATAGAATCCGTCATGTGACCAACTTTTTTTCGACGCGATAAATTAAAAAATTGGAAAAAAAAGGTGATCAATAAATAAGTTACTTCTCTCTCTCCTTTTGTTGGATCACTAAACTGTGAATTTTAAAAAAAAACAAGCACCCAGACACAAACTAGGGGCCAATTTAGAATAAACTTAAATTGTAAATTGACCCCCCCCCCCAAAAAAAAAACCTGTTTTGTGTGGGAATTTTGAAAAAACAAAAAAAAAGTTCTTTCTAGACATAATAAGGAGTAAATGTTGAAATTTTCAGCCCTCTAGCTCCATTGGTGCAGCCTGTGCGCATGATAGCCAGCTAGCCAGACCAGTGAGGGGGGTGGAGTACATAAATGGAGGGAAAATGAGGGAAAGTAAGAGGAGTACACTGAAGCAAAAAAAGCATCAAGAGAGAGAGGGAGGGAGAGGAAGAGAGAAAGAGAGGGAGGGAGATAGAGAAAGATTAATAAAATAACACTAGAGGGAAACAGAGAAACAGAAGGCGAGGGAGAACTGAAGATAAATAGATATGAGATGGATGCTTATACCGCGTGGATATTGCAGATTTTATATATACTGATTGAAAGGGGTAGACAAATTGTGTAGTGTCAACCTTCTAAGTGTCTTAAAAAATCAGTGTTTGCTTTTGTCTGGACTTGTACTAAGCATTGAAAGTTTTTGGTTAGGTTGAGACTTGAGAGAAAGGTAACTGAATAAAAAGACAAGAGACAGGAAGAGTGCAACAGACAAAAGAGATGTTGTGTGTGTCTGTGTGGGGGGTAATACAGTGAAAGGATAGAACAAACCAAGATTTAGAGAACAAGAAAAAGACAAGCCTGGCTGCTGAAGGGTCAAACTCCGCTCCACTTCTATTCCGACTGAAGATGATTACTGCAACTTTTGTATTGTATATACTTAACAGCCTACACAAGAAATCCACTTAATCTAAGCACCCCACTCCCTACCCCCACCCACTTTATAGCACATACACAGACCCTCTTAATCTAAACACCCACACCACACCAGCCCATGGCCTCATAAGTAACTTTCAACCAAATAAACCAGGTCACCCAAGCATACAAACACATTTCATTTCATTTCTACTACCCAGCATGGATAGTCCCACTGCTCTGCAATGTTCAAATTTCTTCTGATGAAGTCGCTCGCAGCGACGAAATGCATAGAGGTTTATGTTCATGATAATAAATATGTTTGAGATGTAACACGCATTTGTAGGTGTATAAGACTTGTCAGTTTGGCTCAGTTGGTAAGAGAGCCGCCTTCCAATGACTTGGTCGTGGTTTCAAATCACGGTAGGGAAATGTTAATTTTATATATAGGTTTGGTTTAGCGTGACGTGATAGACAAACAACGAAGAGTTTTCTCCCCTAAATTTGGTGAGGATTGTTATTGTTATTAAAAAAAACAAAGTCAACTTCAACTTGGATAGGAGTTTGACAAAAGAAAGGTAAAAGGTCAAATAGAGAGGAAGAAGAATGATGAATGAAAAAAAAGGAACAGTGAAAGAAAGAGAAGAATGAAGATGCAGAGAATGAGAGAATAGAAATGAAATGAGTCAAATACAGAGGGGAGATACAGTTTAGAACATTTTATTTTAGTGTGAAAAAAAAAAGTATACAATTTGTATATACAAGCACACATCATAACAATCATATTTACACAAAGTCTAGGGCCTTAAACGTTTATGGTGGTTCAATAAACATCATAATTCCTCTTAAAATCATTTACATCTGTTGATAGCACTACATATTCTGGTAATCTTTTCCAAAGTCCTACCACTCTATTGCTAAAAAAGAACTTTATGATATTCAATCTACTTCTATTTGCTTCTACCGTATATATGTGTGGCCTCTCAGTCCCTTGTACCCCCTTCTAGTAAAAAATATATCAGGGTTTACTACTTTTAAATCATGCGTAATCTTAAACATTTCTATTAAGTCTCCCCGATCTCTCCTATTTTCTAACGATGTTAATCCTGACACTTTTAGCCTATCCTCATAACTCATACTTTTTGTTATTCCGGTTCTAACTTAGTTGCTCGTCTCTGGACTTTTTCTAAAAGGGAAGAGAGAGAAGATATATAGTGAAATAAAGGAAGGATGAAAACATTAAAGAACAAAAATGTATTGAAAGAGGTGAGAAATAGAGGTAGAGAGAGAGAGAGGTGGAGAGAAAGACAAAGAATAACTTACAGATATAAAAGGAAGCGATTCAAATTGAGATAAACTGGGAGTGAGTGAGAGAGAGAGAGAGAGAGAGCGACAAGGAAGGAAGAAAAAAGAAGAAAATTGTTAATAAAAAGAGTAAGAGAAGAAAAACAATGAGAATGAGAAGGACAGTGAGAAACAACAAAATGTTAAAGAGGAAAAAGATATAGCGATAGAGTAGGCGAGATAGAAAGAGAAAATGGGAAGAGGTGAGAGAAGTAAAGGACAAGGGATGGTGAAAGAGAATGGAAAGAGAGAGAGAGAGATATAATGGACTAAAGACCAATAAATAGATAAGAGAAAACAGAAAGAAAAAGAAAGAGTTTGGAAGCAAAAGACAGGTCTGGTTAGTCACTCAATAGAAACCGTCATGCGACCAATGTCTTTTGGCAGCATGCTGTGTTGGGGGTGATCAATTAAACAATTGGAGAAAAAAAAGGTGATCAACGAATAAGTTACTTCTCTTGATTTTTGCTGGATCAATAAAAAGTCTGAATTTTCAAAAACCAAGTGCGAATGCAGCCAGACACAAACTAGGGACCAATTTAGAATGAACTTACATTGTGAATTGAACCCCCTCCCACTAAAAACCTATTTTGTGGGGAATTTTGCAAAAAAAAAAAAAATGTTCTTTTTAGACATAATAAGGAGTAAATGTTTAAATTTTCAGCCCTCTAGATTCATTGGTGCGGCCTGTACGCACGATACATACATAACCAGCTGGACCAGCTAAAAAACTGAAGAAACCTATGTTGACAGTTTTGGTTAATGATTTCTTGATGATTCTTTTTTCTCAATTATTGCCATCTTTAACAAGGCACTAAGACTAATCAATAACATTTTCCCTTACAAGCCGCTTTCAACGTCTCACAAGAGGCAGCCAATGTCAGATTCATCCCTTTCAACGTCTCACAAGAGGCAGCCAATGTCAGATTCATCCCTTCTCTGTTTTACAGTGTTCATACTACTATGCGTACTGTATTTTGTACCATTGAGCACAGGCCACAAGTACATAACAGTGAGATTTTTAAATAATGTGCATTATGACAAATTTTGATTCATATTTATTGTAAAAAAATAAAAACATTTCTTGAATTAGTTAAATACATTGATATGCAAATATATACATGTATGTATATATGTATACACACACATATATATGTATATATACATGTGTGTGTATATATATATATAT
>VCCN01001601.1:2703989-2745948 GCA_006491835.1 Architeuthis dux
TAATTTTCTTTCAAGTAGAAATGGGTCCGGGTTCTTATGGGTGAAGCTGCAGGGAAATAAGTTGGGCCTCATTAAGGCAAAAGGAATAATAATGACATTTATTAGCAAGATAGCAGTCTACAAAATGAGGATTTTCATCAGTTTTCAAGTTTACAGGCACTGGAGGAAAACAATATTGAGGATTTAATTTTGTTAGATGCGGATCTGGACTGTTATTGTTCTCATGTATTGAAGGAAGATATGGTGACAAGGTTTAAAGACCTTGATGAACTGAAAATACCTGACTGGGCTGATGCAAATAATGCTGATACAAATTTAATTGAAGAACTAATAGACCTACAAAATGACTTTGAAGATCAACAAGATGGCTATGAAGCATTCTGGCCAAAGGAACAAAATAAATATCCCCAACTTTGGCAAGAAATAAAATTACTGCTAGCTTTTTTATTTGTTTAACTAGCTTGTGTGAAAAAAGATTCAGCACTGCCGTGCAATTGCTAACCAAGCAATGAAAGAGATTGCTAATACGTAAAAGGGGAGACTTATTGAATTATCAAAATCTCATCAAGCTCAGGGTAGCCATTAGTTTTATTCCGAACTATCTTCTAAATGTTTAAAAATTAAATTGTACCATCAGTCTATTTTTTAAAATTTACTATTTGTAAGTACAAATTATAAAATTACTAGCATAGTACCCCTCAAAAATGAAGGGATTATATCTGTTATGTACGGATAAATTATACAAATAGATATATATTTTAGTATAAATGTATTTACTTTTTTATTAGGATGAAATTAAATTGTAAATGCTAGGTTGAGAGCGTAATATCATTGTTGCAATCTTTCATTCTATGTAATTGAAATGTGAGACCACTTTGACTTGGTGAGACAATCACCAAAAAATAATTACGGATGGATGGAAACATAAATTCAAGAAATAAGGGGAAATTCAAGAAATAAGACTAAGCTATTTTATCAAGAAGGATGAACTTTGATTCTGATTCTAAATCAGCATTGCCTTCCAGAAACAAGTATAATTACCGATGGATGGAAAGCATACAATGGGTAAGTACTGAAACATGCATGTACGTCGAATGACCTTTAGAACATGTATTTACAAGAGTTTGTTTTTTGTAGATTTTTTTGTTGATAATTTGGGGCTTCTGTAATTTATTGGACCCAAATTTGACTCGTTTCAAAAGTTCTTTTTTTTCTGTTACACCAGATGACCTCAGCTAGAGAATATTTATTCCTAATTAAATAATTTTGGAAATGCTGGTGGCTGATCGGTGAGCAGTGCGGAAAATGAACTGGGCAAACAGAGTTCAAACTCCGACTAGGAAAGGCATAAAACCGCCTCTCCCTAGCAATGGGTAAAATAATGTATTTCTACAATTCTACAGATCTTTTTCTTTGTTTGGCACAATGTAGGGTCCCAATTGTGAAGAACCACACACTTGGTCCCTTGATGTTAAAAACGGTGCACAAATATAAGCAATTTAATTTATTCAAATCAATAACAATATAAGTTAAAAATTCACTTCTGTTTTTCTTTCATCAATTTTCCACACACTCGATGTTAAAATGTAGTGGTGCATTTGTGGGTGACTTTGTGTAGTTGCAAGCATGGAAGGTGTAATGTTCTTATTGTGTTTATGCGTCTTCATTTTTTCTATCTGTAGTAGCTGTGTTAGATTAGAATGCGTTTTGATTCGTAATCGTGTTTAAGCGTGTTAAGAAAGGATAAACAAAAGAACACATGTTGATAAGAGCTATGCTCGAGCTGAAACTGCGCCTTCCCTGTTCCTACTTCCAGTCCCGCTTCTGGGACCTGGAAACGGAATAGGGATTGCTGGGAGCTTGCTTAAGCATGTTTATTTATTTAACATAACATACATGTGTATAAACATTATAGAAGGGACAGGCTCTTAATATGGTATTTATAAATTAATAGTGTTGTGGCCTAACAGATATGGCATTTATCTGCCTATCATTTGATAAACCAGGTAAATAATGCCATCATTTTTTACGGGTACTATGCTAGTATTATTACATAATATAAAAATGTGACATTACAATTTCGTTGTTTATTCTTTGTACTAAATCGAATTAGTTTCATATCAACACCAACTTATCAGTTTATGCAGCTAACAGCTTTTCATTCTTGGTGCTAAATATACAGATTTGTGTAATCAAATATAATAAGTGACAGTCACATATTATCAGTGTCAATACTTCTCTGTTACTGATTTTTAAAAAAATAGCCAATTTGTTTGATAATACTGAGCTGTTTCACACTTGAAAACAAAGTCGAAATGTGTATTATGCATAAGGTTAATGAAAAGAAAGTTGAAAATTATAGAGAAGTTCATGGCATTATTTTTTGTTTATTTTTTCTTCGACAGTGTTATTTGTAGCACAGTGTATGAAGTGGCTGATCAGATAAATAGGATAAAGACTTTTTTATGAAGGAGATTAGGGTTGTGACTGGAAGATAAATTATTTGAAATACTGAAATAAATTAATCACTACTACACACAACAGACCAGTTATTTATGTGTTCTGACATTTATATGTATTTATGTATCTGGACTTCACCCAAAATAATGTACGCCGTCCAATGAACAACGATTCTATGTGGCTGAACTATATAATTACCTATGTTAATCCAAATAATACCTGAAATAAAAATAAAATAAAATTCCTTTTATTGTAAATATTCAATCAACAACAATAACTCCTTTTTCATTTCATAAATCATGTACAGACAGACGATCGTAAATAAAATCTGTTTTTTTTCGTCATAAATCTTATACACAATATATGTTATAAGTACTAAATATCATCGTAAATAAATACCAGATTTACAATAGATGCTTTTGTTTTCATAAATTGTAAACATTAACATACCCACATCGCAGTAATTTTAGAAAAAAAGTTAACAGGTGTTTTGGGAAAATAATAAACTTTGAAAACAAGTGACCAATCGACATTCAGTCAAACCGACTGAGCTGATTTTCGGTAAGATGAACCAGACCCCTTTTTAGCATTGTGTAGATAATTTCTTAATTGTAATAATTGTGTATTTATTTTAGTGCTAATTTAAGAAAAACTGAAATACTATTATAAGTTGCTGCATAGTCTTATGCTATCAAAACATAAAACGGCCTCGTGATCCATTTTCTCAACAGGCTTTAATGAATGTTTAACACAAGCAAAATGTTACTTTACCCCAGTAATCAAGTTTGTATTTAATCGTCTCTACACAAGGGCAAAATGTGACACAAGGTTGAGTTTAATGTGGAGGACCACACACGTGTGGTCAAGAACAAAGATGTCCATTTTCTCAACACAAGCAAAATGTTACTTTACCCCAGTAATCAAGTTTGTATTTAATCGTCTCTACACAAGGGCAAAATGTGACACAAGGTTGAGTTTAATGTGGAGGACCACATACGTGTGGTCAAGAACAAAGATGTCCCTGTCCAAACGAACAGTGTCACGACCCTCCCCTTTTAGTGCAATGGGGAGGTGCTGCTCCTGGGTAACTGACCCCTGGGCCAAAATCAAGTAAGAACCAATAGTACCAATATGCTAGTCTGTAACCTTACATGCACCCAGGAACTCATACCACAGAGGTTACACTTTGAGACCCAATTGTTAATGTACAAGTTGTGGCTATTAAATAATGAGACTGGTAAGGTGAACCACTGCACGCTTGAGCAATGAGCAAGCATAAACAACCCCTGAAGGTTTTGATCCCCTCGTTCACCTAGAAATTCAGTAGGTGAACTACTGTACCATAGCGAAGAGGTGCATACATGAAGATAGACAGATAGATAAACAAAAAGAAAAAATACAGATTGAAACTAGCTAAAACAATCGACTGAACACTTTTGATAAACAAGAGTGATGCTTTGGATAACATCAAGGGGTGACTCAGGAGGAAGGGAAGCATGACTCAAAATATTGACGGAAAATATCTAAAAATAGAAATCTATTTAATAAACGAGCAATGGGTTAATTCAAAATAGCCAAAGTTCTAAATATACAGACTAAACAAGATGAATGAATTTAATCCTTAGAAACGATGAACAACAACAGTATAAATAAGAGGACAGAGCAAAGACAAGGGAGTATGTCCCAGAGATACGGACCGAGTGGTCACCTCCGAAGCTGCCTCACTCTCTCTCTCTCTCTGTTTTATGGGAATAACTGTGTGTGACAAGAACTTCTGTAGAATTACGAATCAACAGTATATTCTTTAGCCAGAGAAATCGTCTCCATCTCAATCCTTTGTTACATTTCAGACCAAACCCTGTCTTCCTGGAGTCAGGACACACCAGTGCAACACACAACCAGCACCGAAAGCAAACGAAGTGTATATACACTTATTATATAACACCGACGCAGTTCCGGAAAGATCAACAACATCGACAACACCCCATAACGTAACACTACTATTCCTAAAGCTTTTGGGGTCCCCCCACCTCTGCAACGCCCCTCCCCTTATAAGAACTTTACTTTGTGAATTATCCATAAACTTTCATTCTGATTAACAATGTCTATTGTCCTGTTTGTAAACTTGAATACAAAATCTTTACCAGTGAGTTCACTTGGTAAACATTCAATTAACATGTTTTTAATTATTCACCACAAACTTTCCTTACAACCAGTATTGTATAGATAGGTATTTTTGGAAAATGAACCAGACTTTATCAGAGAGAAATACAAACAAAAGTTCTTTTCGATTCTCACAGTGTTATGAATATTCTTGATATTTCTGTTTGTCTGAACTATGAACTCTTTGCAATCATACATGCCTCATTAATATTCACCGCTATCCACAACACTGGTTTATTGCTGGGTTTAGGTTTATATGTATGTATCTATCTATGTATGTATCCGGACTTTGCCCAGCCCTAATCGTTCATAGTAGAAACTTGAAATTTTGCACACACACTCCCCTCAATGAGTAGGGAAAATGTTTTGTTTTTTGAAAATTCCCCCCCTAAATAGATATTTAGAGGGGGGTTCAATATGCAATGTAAGTTTATGCTAAATTGGTCACTAGTTTGTGCCCACTTGTTTTTTGAAAATTCAGACCTTTTTTAGTGATCACAGCCCAACAAAAGGCAGGAGAAGTAACTTATTCATTGATCACCCCCAACACAGCATATGTGGATGGCAGTGATTCATAATTTCCCTTGGAATGCTAGTTGCAATTGTTTTGAAATACATTACTAAATGTTGACTGTTGAATTTTCAATTTGTTCATTCCTTGTTTTCATCCTTTCCAATATCTCTCAAAGCATTTTCACAAGAAAATAAAGGACAAAGTAATTTAGGTTAGAAAAGAAACAACTCTTGTTTTACAAACACCTTTGTAAGTGGATGAATTTAACTAATTTGGTGACCCATATATTCAAAACAAGTGGTTGGAAAGCATTTGGCATAAATAGAGACATACTGAAAAGCAATTGTACAATATGGTAGCAGACAAAATTTATAGATATTGCTAACACAGGAATGGAACTTTTGATCTCTGAACCATGTCTTGTACTATACTCATGTATTGTGAACTTGTAAGAATGAATGTCAGCAGTACAGAACCTGGGATAGAACTGAATACTGGTAATTCTATACTTTATCTTCAATCTTTACTGCAATTATTGCTAAAGTGGTCAGCTCATAATATTTCCAAACACTTCCAACATACTTCACATATAGTTATTATTACTTGTAGGGAATTAATTGACCTGATATAGCATTCTTATTTATAGTCGAGTGCATTTATGAAAAAAAAAATAACACCTTACTCCCAAATAGTTGCAACAAAAGGTTTCTTAACGTTTTTTGTGTATATAGGTGTGCTCAATAACATACTAAAAGTCTACCACAGTCTGACCATTGGAAAGGTGTTTTTTTTCAAGTCTACATGTTTACCGTGGTCAGACTGTGGTAGACTTTTGATATGTTATTGAGCACAGCTGACACTACTAAAAATGTTGAGAAACCTTTTGTAGAAATTTTGTGGGGTCGAACCATAAATGCACTTGAATAAGTAGGCATTTTAACAACTTTTCTAGGGTGAATATTGAAGGAGTAATGGGCATTTTGGTGACCATCTTGGATGCCAACTTGAAAATTACACCTTCCAGTGGTCAGACTGTGGTAGAATTTTGATTTGTTATTAAGCACCTTCTACAAAAAAACGTTGAGAAACTTTTGTAGCAATTTTGGGGGGTCGAACCATAATTGCAATAACAACTTTTCTAGGGTGAATATTGAAGGAGTAATGGGCATTTTAAGGATTTGGTGGCCATTTTGGATACGATCTTGAAAATTACACCTTTCCTGTGGTCAGACCGTGGTAGAATTTTGATATTTTATTGAGACTACTTTATACTACAAAAGAATGTTAGAAAAACCTGTCTAGGATGAATAATGAAGGAGTAATAAGCATTTTAAGGATTTGATGGCCATTTTGGATGCCATCTTGAAAAATCACCTTTCCAGTGGTAAGATTTTGGTAGATTTTTAGTATGTTATTTAGCACATCAATACTACAAAAAAAACTGTTGAGAAACCTTTTGTTGCAATTTTTGTTTTGGGGGGGGGGGGGTAAACCATACATGCACTCAACTATCATATTACTATGACATTACATCTTATTTATATTACTATGATATTAACAGGTTTTTACAAATAAAAAACTAAATGAGGACAAGTTATCTTGGCTTAAAATTAGATATTTTTTCTTGATCCATTGTAGCCATAAGGTAACAATGTCAGAAAACAACAATGGGATTTATGCTCTTACAATAACTAAGGTCCAATGAAGATAATCAGTCAAGTCATTAAATTTTCCTAACTCTAAATGTTACTGTAAGAATTAATCATCTCATTCAGTTTGCAGCTTAAAGCATTTTCAGGTACCATGGGTACACTTCACCCATACCCTTCCAGTCAAAAGAAGTTAGGCCCTCAAGAATCTATCAAAACCTGATAATAATTTTCATATACTGTTCAAGGGATGTAAATTAGACAGGTTTAGTTCTCCACAACATCAATCTACATTATAGAGAATAATTACAGGTATACCTTGATTATGGTGGTTAATTTGTTCCAATATTTGTCTTACTGTTCAAGGTCTTATTATAATTTAAGGTTTTTTTCAGCTTATACTTAGTTATATTAATTTGTACAGCAATATTATAACCGTACTACATGAAGACCTGCACAAATCAAAACTGCACTATTCAAGGTATTGCTGTATTAATTTATCCTTTAAAGTGATTCTCAAATAGAATGGGATAGGTGAGGATATAGTAAGAAGCCCCACTAACCCAGCACTAGAGATAGAATATGAAACTTCTCAGCCAACAGTCTTATGTTCTATCACTAATCTATACCTTCATATGGAGAACTAATATTCTTGACATTAATAACTAAGGTCCAATGAAGATAATCAGTTAGCAATAACAGTTACTAATCATATTACTAATTGGTAAAGTATGACAACAGACCTTTTGTCATATTTCTAGCACTGAGTGGATATTGGCCATAGGTTATCAAGGAGAATGAAAATGGGCGTGGTTAGTCACTCAATAGACACCATCACATGACCAACATCTTTACTTTACTTATGAGACATGAGGTCGTCACAGAAATATCAGACTGTATAAGCATTTTTCCTGGCCTTAATGGCACAGAAATAATTGTCATAATCCTAGGGCATCTTGATTTTAATGAGATATTTTCTTTTATTTAGTGAAAATGAGGTAAGTAACCTCACCAACCCAGTGCTGAGAATCATATAACTTTATCAATTCAATGATTTAACATAAAGTATTAACTTTGATACATGACTAATATACAAGGTCTGTCCGGAAAGTATCCAGCTACTAAGGGCATTAGTCTCCCTTCAAAGTACTCACCTTTCCAAAACAGTCTTAAAAGTCCTTGGGATCACCATCAGCTGCCTTGTTGCATTCTCCTTAATCTTGTCCACAGTCTGAAATCTCCCTCACTAAAAATCCAGAAGTCACAAGGAGTTAAATCTGGACTGGGGGTGTATCAGGCTTGACAGAACTGGATGATGCAATGTTTTGCAAAAGAAAACCTTGTACAAGACGTGAAGAATGACTCACTCGGTCACTGTGAATGCGACGGTCGCACAATAGACAAGATCACTGAATGGCATCTCACTGCTGACAGCGTAACCCCACGGGAAAGTGCTGTACGGTCCCCTCTGATTGGTTGCCAAGTTACATCACAGCCATACTACTGGTTCACAAAACTTTCTGGGTAGACCTTGTATAGTAGTTATTTAAACTTTATTGTTATGATAAATCTTCTGACCAGACTGACAAGAGCAATAACAGTTATTAATCATATTACTAATTGGTAAAGTATGACAACAGACCTTTTGTCATATTTCTAGCACTGAGTGGATATTGGCCATAGGTTATCAAAGAGAATGAACATGGGCCTGGTTAGTCACTCAATAGAAACTGTCACGTGACCAACGTCTTTTGGCAGCATGCCAAGTTGGGAGTGATCAATTAAAAAATTGGAAAAAGGGGTGATCAATGAATAGGTTACTTTTCCCACCTTTTGTTGGGCAGTGATGACTAAAAAAGTCTGAATTTTCAAAAAACAAGCATGAACACTGCCGGACACAAACTAAGGGACCAATTTAGCAAAAACTTACATTGTAAATTGAACCCCCCTCTAAAAACCTATTTAAACGTTTTTTCTAGACAAGAGTAAATGTTTAAATTTTCAGCCCTCTAGCTCCATTGGTGCAACTGGTAAGTGCAATACATACATAGCCAGTCAGACCAACTTGAAAACTGAAGAAACCTATGTTGACAGTTTCTAACTAACTTCAATTCATGGCAATGGCTTCTCTCTCATAGCAGTCAGTCTATGTGTAAGATCCATACAATTTGTAAGTCTCCAGTTTGAAACAAAGGCTTACATTTTTGAAAGTGGGTAGTAAGGGGTTATATTCTCTACCACTGAAAGTTCATTTATTTATGGTATATGTGTACCACAAATCCTACAAGAACATGACTGGAAATAAAGATGTTTAAACCTGGTTAAAAGTCGGTGATTCTTTATTGAGGTAAACATACATTCTTACCAATACTGAAAATGGAACCTTTCACTTGTCAGTTCAATGGTGTATGACAGAGCTGTTGTCTAAAGGGCATTATGATTATATTGATACCTAAACACTTATGCTGATATTTTTAAATGGTTTAACTAATTTAAATATTGGCAAAAGACAATTTTCATAAGTAGGATTTATTAAACAAATATGTTAAAACTTTCATTCACTCTAATGATTGCATATACATATATGACATATGTCAATTGGGGGATGAGATATGAAATTCTGTTTGTTTTGTGTGTGCTGGCAGACATTTTGTTTTATGCAAATGAGGTAGTTCTTCCCATCTTTTTTCTGAAAGAGGACATCCTAAGGAACATTTTAGTACCCTACTCATAGGATCCTTAGGCCCTGCTGACCCCTGGACCATCTTATTTCTTTATCAATCTACTGCACACACACAGCTGCAAGATATATCTCATTTTGCATTAACTAACCAAAACATTTGTATGTCAAAGAGGATACCTTTAAGAGTACGATACAAGTAAAATAGCTTTTGTTGCAATTTGTGTGAGGTCGTTACATTATTACTGTACTATTTCCTGTGTGAATGCCAAGCAAAGTGCTATTTTGAATGTTCCATTGAAAGGGTAATTACATGATATCCCTGAAAGTACTCAAGGAATTTCAATGAAACTTTGTGGGAGGGTGGGCAATGGGGTAAGGAGGAATTGGCTAAACTTTTCTTCAGAGATATTTTTCCATTTTTTATACATTTATGTATACACTCATCATTGTGCACACGGTATCTCCAAAAGTTCTCATTAAATTTCAATGAAATTTTTGGGAGGATTCATATAATTTTCCTCCATTGGCAGGGGTTTGCAGTCTCATTTTACATGGGGATAGGTTTGTTTACAGAGTGATTACTATCATTAAGCTACAAGATTATTATCATTGTTATCATACCAAAATATAAACTAGAGACATGTAGGAAGACAAAAATACAAAAAATGTTTGGCCACCTGGGGTGGTACCAAAATCTGGTCTGGCCCCAGGACTAACTAACGTAATACTTACTTGGTTTGGTCAACTTGTAACAATTCACATATACTGTATTACTTACAGGGGATTAATTGACTTATATTGGTATCAAGTCGATGCAGCAGGATTTCAGGCATACAGTAAGGTTTATGTATTTTTCACATCTTAAAGTAAAATTTTCACTTGTTAGAAATATTCAGTTTGTTTAGCAAATACTGTAGTGAGGAATGAACACTTTTGTGTGTTGATTGTTTGGTAGAATGTAATCAGAATGGGGCAACAAATAATTTGCCACTTCCAATTTGTGTTGTGTACACTGCATATGTTGAGGTCATTACTGCATAGGGATAGTTGGAACATGATGAGAGGAGTTAGTTGGAACATGTTCCAACTATTTACCACAAGTACACCGGCACATGTAGTAGCACTTACACTCAAAACTGATTAGATAAACATGTGCTTAAATACTATTGTTCCTCTAATAAATGCTGGGGGCATTTATTAAATTTTGAAAGAATTTGATGCAGCATTTATTTAGAGGGAGGCATTTATTAAATCGAAAGAATTGTTGAAATGTTTCGTCAGAGAGAAATTATTTGGCAAATAGGCCTAGGACCATCTGGTTCCGGTCTCTTAATGCCAGAAGATATTCATCCTTTCACTCAAGCTAGCCCAAGGAAAAGAAAAGGCCGGGAAAAAACCTGGGAGAAGAGTCCTCACTGACACTCCTGAATGATTTGAAATCAAGAGCCGAGAAGAGGAAGAAATCATTTGTGGGGGCAAAAGAAACCAAAGAATGCAAGGCAATTGGTTGAAGACCCCACCTGGGAGAGACTGATGAGTGAGGACAGTAGTGAAGAGGATGATGCTTCCCTGGACATCATTTCTGATGAGGAGAAACCATTTGATGGTGAGCAAGCTGCAAACAAACAGGAATGTTGAGATCCTTCAGATGGAGAGGGTGGGGACTATGTTCTTATGCGTTTTGCAAGGAAGAAAAAGGTGCACTAGTTGCACTGATTGAAAACTGTTCCGAGCAAAGATGTTGTGCGCCCCATATTCACAATGCCAGATGTTGGAATATGCACACATGAATGTAAAGACATTGTATTCATTCTTCTCGCTCCGTACAACAGTGGGGGAGCAGAGCATCGTCAGCAGAAACTTGTGTCTCCTGCTGATCTATCGGCCTAACAAGCCAGAGTGAATACAAGGACATGTTGTGGACCAATGAACCTTATTTAGAGGTGACAAACCAAAGTGAGAATCATGCCTAATTGAAGTTACATAATAAAATACATCATTGAAATTGAAGATTGAAATGATGCAAACATAATTCTTGAATTGTCCTATAATTACTGACGTGTTCCAACATGCCCCATAGAATGTTCCAACTTACCCCACTGTGGAACGTTAATTTTTTCAGGAATCTCTCTAAGCTTCTGCTGAACATACTTGGTGAGTTTGTTGTATACATGTATAGCTATTAAAAAGATGCAGTATTTGAACAGACAACCATTTTGCTTCTAATCACCCGGTTTTGAGAGTTAAAAACAGGAACATTAAGCAAGAAGAACCAAATTCTTTGCAATCAACATAACAAGGGATGTATTTAGTCATGTGGTTCTGAATGCTAAATTTCTTAGAAATGTTTTCTTTAATAGAATTAAATTGTTAAATGAAAAAAAAAGCAAGTTTTTTGTTTCTATCCTTCTAAAATCTTGTTCAGAGTGAGTTAATTTTTACCCCCCCCCCTGCTCAAAATCCATAATGGCCCCTGCAATCCCAGGAACTAAAAACAGATTTTGTGCTTGTTCAAATAATTATGAGCAATACTTTTTTATATATATAAATTATTAGGTAGTTCTTCCCAACTCTTTTCTTGGGAACATATATTTTCTGAAAGAGGACATCCTAAGGAACATTTTAGTACCCTACTCATAGAATCCGGGTGGGGGTAAGCCCTGCTGGCCTCTGGACTATCTTACTTCTCATCAGTGTAGTGCACACACACACCTGCAAGATATATCTCATTTAGCATTAACTAAGCAAAATATTTAATATCAAATTTCAAGCATAGACATTTTGTAAGGTACCTTTAGGAGAAAGATACAAGGAAAATAGCTTTTGTTGCAATTTGTGTGAGGTCATTATATTATTACTATTTTGAATTTTCCATTGAAAAGGTAATTAATTACATGATATCTCCGAAAGTTCCCAAGGAATTTCAATGAAACTTTGTGGGAGTGTGGGCAATAGGGTAAGGAGGAATTGGCTAAACTTTGGTGGATCCAGGAATATTTCTTCAACTGAGAGATATTTTATTCCCATACATTTATATGCTCATCACAGTGCACACGATATCTTCAAAAGTTCTCATTAAATTTCAATGAATGCATATACATATATAATGACAGATATGTCAATTGGGAGATGAGATATGAAATTCTGTTTTTTTTTGTGTGTGCTGGCAGCCATTTTGTTTTATGCAAATGTGGTAGTTCTTCCCAACTTTTTTCTTGGGAACATCTTTTTTCTGAAAGAGGACATCCTAAGGAACATTTTGGTACCCTACTCATAGGATAGGCTACGGAAGAAGTGATTAAATTTTGGGGTGGATTCATGCAATTTTCCACCGTTGGCAGAGGTTCACACTCTGAGTGCTTTCTAGTTTTATATGGGGATGGTTTGTTTACAGAGTCATTACTATCATAAAGCTACAAGATAGTCAGGGTTATCATGCCAAAATATAAACTAGAACTAGACAATGTTTGGCCACCTTCGGTGGTAACAATTCTTGAAAATATCAGTGTCGGCCTCTAGACTAAATCTCAGACCTACCACATTTTGTTGATTATCTTTGTTTTAAAATTATGTTAACATAGGTTTTCAATACACTGAAATAGCTGTTTTAGAGCTTCTAGAATTGCACCCCTCATGCAATTTTCCACCGTTGGCAGAGGGGTCATTTTCTAAGATATCTTCCTCTTGAGAATTTCTAAACCTTTGTAGGTCTGAAGTCTTCCCAAACTTAAAAAGGAAATAGAAAATAAAGCCTCTACCAGTTCGGTGCTCTACCACTAAGCAACACCTGCAAATATAAAAGTTAGACTGATTTTACATTGATCATTTGAAGTAAAGGGCACTTTGACCTGGTTTGAAATAAGTTTTCTTTCTTTTGAAAGGAGTGGTAAACAGCATCACCAACCCAACACGTGAAATGAGATCTAAGCTAACAGAAGTTATTTATAGATTTTGTGTACCATGGATTTTACAAGTACAAGACTGACCATAAGAAATAAGGGCACTCTGACCTGAACCATGTTATTACTTATTGTGTTGTAAGAAACCTCACCGACCCAGTACTGGGGATGTTCTACCACAGCTATTTAATTGAGTTCACCAGCAGTATTCAGTATCACCAAGATATCTTAGATGAGTGTTAAGAAGCATCACCAACTTGGCACTAAGAATCGAATGTCAGATTTTAGGCCATCAGTGATCGATAATGCCTTAGCACTGTTGATACATAATGAAGCATTTTACAAATAAGACTGACCATTAGACGTAAAGGGCACATTGACCTGGTTTGAAATTAGCCTTTTCTCTCTCTCTCTCTGAGATGAGTGAATGAATGGTAACAAGTCTCTCAACGACACAGTATTGTCGACAGTGACACTGACACAGCTAGGGACCTCTTAGTTGAAATACCACTTGAACTAAAATTCCTACTATTTTTGTTTTTACTAAGAATTTTACAAAAAGACTGACCGCTAAGTATTAGTGCGTTTTAACGTATTTCCTTATCAAAGCCTAGTGCGTGTTAATGAACTTCACTAACCTAGGACCCGAGGTAAAACCTTGGCCGTTCGTTTGTCATGATGAATGAGAAGGCAATATACCACTGTGTTAAAAGTGCAGCAATAATAATTGTACACATCAACCAGGGCTAAGATCTAAATGCGTATAATTTCTACGAAACATTTAAAACAAAACAATTAAACAAATTGTAAAAACATTGAATTCTAGAATATTCCTAACAAGGAATATTTTTAGGGTTTATTTGATGTTTAAGTAAAAAAAGAAATATTATTCAATAAAAATGAAAATATAGCTTTAAAAAAGAAAGAAAAATAATGAAAAAAGTGAATAGAAGGCCTGAAATTTTAATTTTTTCTTATCCATGGCAACAGATCTTTAATGAATAAAATTAAAATTAAATAATTATTGGATCTTATCCAGGTGGATTTATAAATCTCACACATATATTGTTAGAATGAAATGACAAGTTGACAACATATGTTTAAAAAACCCCCCAAAGACCCAAGCTGGAGGGGCTGAAAATATCTTTATCCCTTTTTTATTTTAATTTTAAAAAGATATAAATATTTAAAAGGCCCTCTTTTCGCATAATTTATGAAACCGAGGAAAGCTTCTTTTAAAATTTAAACGTATATAATTTTAAAAGGGAATTTAAATAAATTAATCGATTTAATTTGGTATTCTTTAAAATTTTAACAAAGCAGTATGGGAAGAAAATTTAGAGCCAAAATCTTTAGGATTAAAAAATCTGTTGACCATATTTGTAGTCATCAATTAAAATTAAAGAAAAATGAAATCTTCAAAAAACAAACACTTTAATAAAAAAAAAAAAGCAGATCTTTGAAGACATAACATTCTTTCTCTCTTTCTTTCTCTCTTTCTTTCTCTCTCTCTATTTAAAAATAAAAATAAAGTAACCCGGCAATCTCACAAGAAAGAAGGATTGAGAGAAGAAAGAAATTGACGTTTTCAAAATTAACTTTTTTTTTTTTTTAAATTAAAATAAAATGAATTTTCAGCTCAACAAAAATAAATACTAATTTAAAAAATAAACGTTCGTAATTCATATGTAAATTAAAATTTTTAATTGAAAAAAAAAAAAAAAAAAAAAAAAGCAAAAAAGATGATTTGAATTGTTTGAAAAATTCACAAAAAAGACAAAATAAAGAGATCACTTTTTAAAAAGTGTGAAAAAGGAAATTTAAAAATATAAAACTAATTTACAATTACTGTGAAATCCTTTTTCTCAATCCTACAATCCAAATTCAAGACGAGTTTCTTTATTTTAAATTACAAAATGACCATTTTCGACCCCTTTTTCATCATCAATAAAAGGACAAAATTATAGGATAATCCAGGAGTCTTGATATATCTCAAATTGATTACAAGAGGTTAGTGCGCCTTCGAATTGAATTAAAAACATTTTTATAGACTCAAATCTGAAAGAAATTTTTGTTTTAGACACTGCAAATAAATACACCTGTCATTTAAATAATGTCAGGTTGTGTGCGTGCGTGTGTGTATTTCTCGGCTAGGAGACCAAAATCATCCACCCTGAAAGGTCTACCCTGCCCTGCAAGTGATAGCCCTCAATCATTTTAAGATTTCCAGTTAGAATCACAGAGATAAGCATCACACACAAGCAAGATAAATATACTTTACAGATAAATACACTTATACATCAATAAACACACACACGCTTACATACATACATAAAACATATACGTTATGTATATGGGATAACCCCCACTCGCACTTCGCTACAAAAATGGACACAAAGTAGGGGTCCGATTATTAATGCATTTACTGTTCTAAAATCAACCCCCAATTTGTGACAGCCCCTTTCAGTATAAAAAGTGGGTGATCGATCTGTGTGAAGCAATGGATTGCAAACCGTTCCCCCACTTTTCGACCACCCTCTAAAGTAAACATGCAAAAAGGGATTATTACGTATATTGTAGCGTAGTGAAGAGAGAAACGTCTTCTTTTTAAAGCGGCTTATTTTTCAAAGCCAGGGTATTTAATAGAGGATTATTACGACGGGGTTACGCAAACGAGGAGGGGGTCCCAACTACCCCTCCGGGGGCACATGCAGATATCAAGAAGCCTTATAGGCAGCTTACCTCACGTTATAATTCATGAGGAAGTCCTAGTTTCACTGCAAATAGGAGAAAAGACATTGCACATCCTCTCCGAAGAGAGATGCATGGATGACAAGCACTTGTGTAGGGGAGACAATACCGAGCTCGGATATTTCAAGCTACTAGTAGGTCCCTCCCTTCAGCAGGTTTCCTCAACAGAGGAGGAAAGAGAAATACTAAAAACAAAAAACAAATCCCATTTCCAATTCAAAAGAAAGCAATCATAAAGACGTGGCTTTTTTCACGTCGCAATAGGACTTTTTTTTTAAAAATTATGAAACGATTTTGTTTAAAAACGACAGGTGGGCTAGGTATATTTTTATTGAAAAATTCAGAATAAACAAACTTAAAAAGTTTTTGTTTCAACTCACTTTTTTGGGGGAAACTTATTATTTATAGTTGGCACATTCATGTCTCATATAAATAATAATACAGATACGCCCGAAATTTGTGCTACCTGCATTAGTTGCCTGCTCACTGTTTTAGATAACAAAATGTGCTATTTTATGCACTTTCATACGATTAATCTTTTTACGCAAATGATAACAATTTGATTTTAGCTTTAAAACTGTTTTGTCCCCACACACACATTTCCATTATTACACATGCATCCTTCTCTCATACACACACACACATACATTTCATATTTACGCATGCATCCTTCTCTCATACACACACACATGCATTTCATATTTACGCAGGCATCCTTCTCTCATACACACACACATGCATTTCATATTTACGCATGCATCCTTCTCTCATACACACACACATACATACATTTCATATTCACGCATGCATCCTTACAGACACAAGATACATTTCCACCACATATATACACATGCGTCCTTCACATACACAGTCATACACATACACACACGCGGGCGATATACACATACATATTCACACATATCCCTCCCTACGCACAAACAACACAATTCATTATTATTCGCACATGAAACCCTCACACGCATCGGCATACACGATACATATCCATATGCATCCTCACACATATATTTTCTTTATATTCTAAGTTTAGCTTAGTACGGCACGAGGCCAATAGTTGGGAGGAAAATGAAACTAGGAAGATTGTGTTGCGTCCATCTTACACGTGGAAGAAGGATTGCTCGCCTTGAAAACCAGCATTCGAGATCCTATTCATCATTGACAAATGGCAAATAAATCGAATGTGCGAGCGTGTATAAAAAATATGGGTGTGTGTATGTGTGTGTGTGCGCGTGCGCCGGTCAACAGTCAGTCACTAATCCAGATTCAAGGAGAAGGGGAAACTGAAAACTTGGTTTTCCATGTCCATTTATCATATGGCATCATTCATTTGAAATGTTAAAACGGTGTGGGATGAATGAAATCCTGACACTAGGGGGCTCCCAATTTAAGTGAATGCTGTGATGTGCAACTTAGCGTTCATGGTAGGTACAGTTGTTAGTGAGCTTGTTTTGTTTGATACTGAGTATGGTTTTGATCCTCACTAGGCGGAACAAAATGCTATTCTATTCTTAGACGTTCTTGCGTTGCGTATATGCTTAGTCGTCCTGGCGCTGTACTAGAGACCCGTAGGAACTTTTGAGTTGACTAATGAAACCAATTGGACATAGTAGACGAACCTTCAGTGGGTAAGAATATCTTGGGTAGACATTCCAGATCAGTTGCAAACAAATTTGAAGTGCTATTTTTCATAATAGCGGATTTTCGCTGTGGTACCATAGTCGGAAAAAAACTTCATCAAATATGGGCGTATTGTATATCGTTGTAAAGGAAATTTCATGCTGAGTAAACTTTACAAAAGAACCATATGCCTCAGAGCAAATCATTTTGAGCTATTTACAATCAAATGTCATAAACCCTTGTTTTAAAATGAAAACACCTGTGTGGACTGATAGCTATAACATTAGGGGAGGTAATTGTTGATGGATCCGCTCCAAAATATAATCACTTCTTCTGTAGCCTATTGCCCAACATTCGACAAATCTTTATTGAAGTTCATAGAGAACTTTGTGTGGAGCTATTATATGGTGTGGTCAGTTAGTCAGTTAGTGGTCAGTTAGTCAGTTAGTCAGTTAGTCAGTTAGTCAGTTAGTCAGTTAGTGGTCACGTAGGGAGGTTATTGTGCAAAACCTCCTGACTTCTTTCATAGCCTATTGCCAACCATTCAACAAAGTGTCATTGTAATTCATTGAGAACTTCTGGAGATATGAGATGGACAGACAGAGAACTTTTAGAGATATTGTGTGGTGTGGATAGATAGCTACAATGTAGGGGTGATAATTGTGTATAGATCCACTCCAAAATTTAATTACCTCTTTCCTAATTCATTGCTCATTCTTCCACAAAATTCCATTGCAATTCATTGAGAACTTTTGGAGATATCGTCTGGACAGAACTTTTGGAGATATTTTGTGGTTGCCAACAGTTACCTAGGACGTAGGGGTGATAATCGTGTATGGATCCGCTCAAAGATTTCCTGATTTTTTTCATATTGTCCACCCTTTGAGAAAGAAATTCATTGAGAAATTTTGGAGATATCTTATGGACAGACCAGTATCATAATTTCAGATCAGAGCATTTTATTTAGTCCTGGCTGTATCTCCAAAAGTTCTGAATGAATTTCAATGAAATTTTGTGGAAGGGTGGGCTACAAAAGAAGTCAGGAAATTTTGGAGCAGATCCATACACCAGTATCTCCCCTACGTCCTAACTAACTATCCACAACCACAAAAATCTCCAAAAGAATTCTTCAGAATCAATAAATTTCAATGAAATGTTGTGGAAGAGTGAGCAATAGATTAGGAAAGAAGTGATTAAATTATGGAATGGATCCATACACAATTACCTCCCCTACATTGTAGCTACCTGTCCACACCATACAATATCTTCAAAATTCATCAGTCTGCACACACGACATCTCTAAAAGTTCTCTATGAATTTCAATGAAATTTTGTCGAACGGTGGGCAATAGGCTACCGAAGTTTTTATTATATTTGGGAGTGGATGCATCAACAATTGCCTCCCCTATGTAATAGCTATCAGATGACACAGGTGTTTCATTTTAAAACAAGGGTTTATGACATTTGATTCTAAATAGCTCAAAATGACTTGCGCTGGGGCATATGATCTTTACTCAGCATAAAATTTCCTTTCCAACAATATACAATATGCCCATATTTGATGAAGTTTTTTTTTTTTCCGACTATGGCACCACAGCAAAAATCAGTCATTATGAAAAATAGCACTTCAAATTTGTTTGCAACTGATCTGGAATGTCTACCCAAAATATTCTTACCCACTGAAGGTCCGTCTACTATGTCCAATTAGTTTCATTAGTCAACTCAAAAATCCCTTCAGGGCTCTTTTTCACTACACCTGTTTTCATTAAAACCTGACAAAAATAGCTACATGATTTAGTTTGTTTCTTTGCACTCTACTGTAACTGTCAACAGGAGCAAATAAGGACCTCTTAACACGCAATGTTATTGAATTGTTAGAATAAGAATAATATCAATATTTTCCCCCAAATACATAAAAACAATTTTTTCACTTTTTAGAAATCTAAACTATATATGTTTGGATCACCTTACAAACTTTTGACTTCATTAATATTTCTATTTTTAGCAGAAATAAATACTGATTTACAATAAAAATTCATCTTTAAATGGACACATTTTTTGTGCTCGTCTTCTTTCAGCTGCTGTTGACTGCTGCTTTTTTCAGCAGCAGTCAAGGAGTGAGTAGTTGCTTTGTTTCGTTTTTAGAGAGGGTGTGGGAGAGTAAGAGGAAGAACAGTAGTTAGTTTAAAGAGAAAGATTTTTTTCCAAGATTGTAAATAAAAACATTTTATATTTTACAAAAGCCACACAACATAACACCATGAAATTTTCTGTGTGTACAAATGTGACCCTGAGAAAGATTTTCAGCAAATTAGTTTTTGAAAATCATCCCCCAAAATATTTTTTTTTTTCTATAATTTTGTGTCAGCTATTTTATTTATTTTCTGAAGTCAAAGCAGTATTTTTTTAGATCATAAAAAAATCCACTTAAATTCACAGAAACCACACAACATAACACTGTATGTACAAATGTGATCCCGGGAAAAATTCTGTAGCAAGTTAGTTCCTGAAAATATGTTTTTAGGGGGATCAATTTTTTTCAGAGATCCTAAAAAAAACCACCTAACATCTGATTACCATCTATCTATATATTTTATTAATACTATTTCTTTTGACAGCTATTACCCACCTGTTAGGGCGGGTATTTACTCTAGTTACTTGAAAACAGGAAATAAATTAAATGAGACTTTCTAAGCAACAAGAACAAGCAAGTATATATATATACGCAATAATACATGAAAGAAGAAAAGGTTAAAATGTTGATATACATGCTTACAGTAAATTTGCGTGGTAGGAGTGTGTACAGCGAAGATTTAATTAAAGTTGTTGAAAGAATTTATTGTATGTTCTTAAGAAGAGTTCTTACAAAAAGTATGATAGCAAGGTTTTTAGGAATTGGCCTACTGGATTTGTCTTGTGAGTTTATCCAACAGTTGCAGAAGATTCTTGATTATCGTTATATCGACGTGAAGGTGCTAACATGTACTGTGTTGAATTTGCATTGTTCATTGTGCCCAATATATTGTAGTGGTCAGTCATGCTATTTTTAAAGAAATAAAACTTTACTGCCAAATTAAAGACAAAAGCTGTGATGTAATATGGCTATTTAAGGAGAAAACAGCGCAAACTCTTCCTATTTTTCAATCAAGCTTTTGAACAGTGAGGATGGATGGAGCCCTTACATCTTGAAGGTTTTAAAAGAATTGTGTGGTTGTCCACATTTTCCCACTCATACACGCACGTTCACTGGAGACACATCTTCAGATCTGAAACCCTGTCATGGAAAATTTCACCAGTCAGTTACTCGAAGGCAATGCCTGCAGGGATGACTCTTCTCAATCAGGCAGAATAGTTGCTAAGCAATTCTTGTCTTCTACAAAACAACTTTTGTAATCTTCATTCCAGAATAACCAATAAGGCTAGTAAACTACTACTATTCATCTTAATACACCTTCACATGCTTGCAAGTTATTACAGAACTATGACTAGACTTTTACAAGAACTGTGATTTTTTTTCAACACTCTTTATTTTTATTCACTTGTATGATTTACATTATTAAAATCTTCTTTGTTATTGTTCAACATGTTGGTTTTTTACTTCGCAAACAACTTTCTTTACATGACTAAATCCAACACATAGCTACTCCCAATGAGATATGGTATGGTGAAGTCAAAAAGTAATACATTTCTCTCATTAAACATGAATCTTTACACCTTGCATTACCCATGCATGAGCCATGACCTTACCTTCACAAAAGCTTAGATACATGAAAGATACTGTTGTAACCTCTGGACAACAGGAGTTTGCTTGTGCTATTTTTTGGCTTGTCTACTAGTTAACCTTGGTGTCAACCTCAGCGTCTTGAATTTGCTGCGCTTTTAGGTAAAATCACCAGTCAGAGTCAACTCGTGGACAAGACTGGTCACACCTATTTGGTGTCTCCTAAATCAGGTCATATCAGCTAGATCTTCTAAATGCTAACCACACTCTATTCTATTTTTCCTCCCTATTGTCTCAACTAGTAACCAGTACTAAAGCCACTAACTAATGCTAATACTTAAGAAGAAACAGATGAACTGAAAGAACGGACTGATCACCTTGTGTTTCTACATAGAAAAAAGGTAGGTTGACTTTTATATATCTTGTGGTGAGTCAAAGCAGGGTTGTTCCCCGTGATTGAAGGAATTCCCTATTTCCACACACATAACCTATGCCCCATCACATACCTACAGCCAATCAGGAACCAGCAATTAATCATGTGACAGGTGCAAGATTTGAATCATGCCTTTTTCTTCCCAGTTTGCCGTAACAAAAAGACGTGTTTCACAGCGCTGCTGTCTCTTATGATTTCTGCCCGTCCACGTGTGTGTGATAACCCAGAACTCAGAACAGAGTAAGCAAATTCTCTTAATCTTACATACACATTTTTAATATACTTATAAACTCTTTGTCACGTACATATTTTAATATAACTATGAACTCTTTCATACACGAAAACAAATATACCTGAACAAAGGACTCTTACATATTACACACATATACAAAAACTAAATTTCAATCCTTAAATGAATAAAGAAATGTCGGTCTCTTTCAAGATTGTCTTTTTGTTTGTCACTCGTTGCTGTTTCCTTTTCCTGCCATTGATCGTATCTAAATGGAGTCAATTTTAATCCACCTTTAAAAACTATGGAGAAATCTAATGCCCCAAGCCGGCGTGCCACAAAACCATTCCTCCATAAGAAGGCCGGATTCTCAATCAATTTCCCTCCACAAATCTTTTGGGCGCTGGCAAAACAATCTTGCTCCATAGCTGCACCAGGCGATTTATTGGGTTGGCCAAAAAGTTTGTTCACTTTCTGTCATTAGCATGGCTTTAGGCGCGTTTAGGTTTAATTAACTTCATTTAGATAACTTTTGATTGCATTGTGACAGCTGTCAAATCAGCAGCATTTTTAAAAAAAATATGATCAAAATTGGTGTACTTTTTTTTTATTGATTCTAACATTGAAGATGAAGAAAATAAGTAACATTTTCAGCATATTGTTTTTTTTTTCATTTTAAGAAAAATAAAACTGCAACTCAAACACAAAAAAGACTTGTACAGTTTATGGAGAAGATACTTTGAATGGTGGAATGTGTCAAAAGTGATTTGTGAAGTTTTGTGCTGGAGATTTCTCACTGAACAGATGCTCTACAATCAGGTAGACCAGTTGAGATTGATAATGATCAAATCAAGACATTACTTGAGAATAATCAATGTTTTACATATAGGGAGATAGCCAACATACTCAAAATATCAAAATCATGTGTTGAAAATCACTTGCACCAGCTTGGTTATGTTAGTCACTTTGATGTGTGGCTTCCAAATTAATATATTTTATGGCAATTAAAAAGTGGATACTTTACAACAACATGGAATGCAAGAGATTGTGGGGCAAGTGAAATGATCTTTTTCCAAAGAAGGTGGTGCTGTGTATATGGTGGAATTGGATGAGAGTCCTCTACTATGAGTTCCTTCCAGAGAACCAAATGATTCAAACAAGTACAGCTCCCAATTAGACCTACTAAAGGCAGCAATCAACAAAATGCATCAGGAATTAGTTAAAAGAAAGACTGTAATATCCCATCAGGATAATGCTAGACCACATATTTATTTGGTTACAGATTAGTCGGGAAGTTTCAATTCACCTGATATTACAGCTTCAGATTACCATTTATTCCAGTCATTATAGAATTGTCTTCCTGAAAAAAAAATTAAATTCCCTGGAAGACTGCAAAAGGCACCTAGAGCAGTTCTTTGCCGAGAAAGATAAAAAGTTCTAGGAGGATGGAATTATGAAGTTGCCTGAATGATGGCAGAAGGTGGTGGAACAAAATGGTATATAAATTGTTCAATCAAGTTAATGTTGAAAATGAAAAAAATGTTGGTTTTTTTATTTTCACTCAAACTGAGCAAACTTTTACATTTGTTGGATTATGTGATATAATAATCATGGGTTAAATTTGAATTTGATTGATTGATTGTTTTTTTTAACAGCACATCGACCCTTGGTGGGTCATTTAGTGCCGAATTCAGTAGGGGGGATCCCATGTCCCCGTGACTAGAGACTTGAGGGGGGAGAATTTATTTATTCGTCTCCCCACGGCAGCAAATTTTGACATGAAGTCTTTTTAATCTGGGGTCGGCCTGCATGCGAACAATCAGAGGGGTGGAGATCCCATGTCCCGTGACTAGAGACCTGAGGGGGGAGAATCCCAGATCCCTGTCATTGAGACAAATGCCATGAGGAGGGGGGAAGGGGTGAAGATCCCAAAAGCTTCTCAGGACGAATTCTGAGCATGCTAATGGTGATCGCCTCTTGACCAGCTGGCCAAAATATCCTGTGCAACCTCCCAGGACGATACCCGAGCATGCCACAAGGCCTCCCGTAGGGCCGTGGTTCTCTGAACTTCGAGGCCATGGCGGTTTCGAAGAACAGATACTACACTTTGATCTTAGCCAAAAGGCCTGTATTTATTCGCCTCCCCACAGCGGCAAAATTTGACATGGATTCTTTTTTAAAGTGGGGGTCCTGCACGCGAACGTGCAGGCAGAAGGGTGGGGTCAGATCCCATGTCCCCGTGCCTAGAGACCTGAAGGGGGAGAATCCTAAATCCCTGTCACTGCGACAAATGACACAAGGACCGGAATAAGGTTAGGGGTGGGGATCCCTATGACTAGAGACCTGAGGGGGGAGAATCCCAAATCCCTGTCGCTGAGACAAATGCCACGAGGACCAGGATGTGTCCAAAAGCTCCACAGGATGGATCCCGAGTGTGCTAATGGGGATCGCGACCAGCTGACTAAGATATCCTGCACAACTTCTCCCAGGTATCCGAGGACCCCCGAAGGGCCATATTTCTCCGAACTTCGAGGCCATGGCGGTTTCGAAGAACAGATACTACACTTTGATCTTAGCCAAAAGGCCTTTCTTTATTCGTCTCCCCACGGCGGCAAATTTGACATGAAGTCTTTTTAATGTGGGGTTGGCCTGTACACAAATGTGCAGGAGGGGGTGGGGGTGGAGATCCCATGTCCCTGTGCCTAGAGACCTGAGGGGGAGAATCCCAAATCCTTGTCACTGAGACAAATGACACGAGGACCGGGACAGGGTTAGAGGTGGGGATCCCATGTCCCCGTGACTAGAGACCTGAGGGGGAAGAATCCCAAATCCCTGTCGCTGAGACAAATGCCACGAGGATTTATTTTTTAGTCATATTAGAATTTTTTAAATTTTTTAAAAATTTTACTTTTATTTAAATTAATTCTATTTTAATTAAATAAACCTTAAATTCCCTTTGAATTTTACTAATATTCATTCAAATTTTTAATTATTACAAAAATTAAAAAATTTATTTCGCAGTTACTAGTCACAGTTTCTTCACTCGACAACTTCTTCATTGCTGAATGAATTTGGAAACTATATTATTTATCACAAAAATTAAATTATTTTTTGTGTTTGCAGGTACTAAATACAGTGCTGACTTTGAATGATGATGAATCAATCAACATTTTTTTCATATGCCAAAATAGGTTTGACACCTAAATGCTCATGCCAAAACGCCCACGCCAAATCATACCAAACCCGCAATTATGTAGCTATAGCAAGCATACCATATGTAAATGGAGCAGTCCAAAGGATTTGTGGATATACAACATTGGTTTTCAATAGCAGATCCACTCTTCACAACCTCCTTACTAAAGTTATAACATCCCTCACAAATGTGGAAGAGAATATGAGAAACCAGCCAGCTCCTAACAGTCAGGCTCAAGGAATGTGAGAAAGCGATATCCAAAGGTGAAGTAGAAAAGTCTGGTATGACAGACCATATCTGGAGGGAGAAGGGATCACATTACCCTTTCTGGGATGAGATTCAAATTGAAGGAAGTGGCATACATTAGCCTAATGCACAAATATATAAATCAGGGTATCCAGCATTTTCATAGTGGGTAAGTTAATCGCAGGGATTTTCATAGCTGAAATGGCTATTTCCTAGTCACTTTTTATAGCCGAAACGATAAAACTCATGTTCATCTGGTTTTGCTAACGTTTACAATGTTATTCAAAGCTTTTGAGGGAAATAAGTAAAATAAATTCTTTTTAAATAAAGTTGTGTATTAATTATCATTGAAAAAAAAAAAAAAAAAAAAAAAAAAAAAAAAATTAAATCTAATTTTTTTGTTGTTAATAATCTCAGAGATCTGAAAAAAAAAACACGTTTTAAAAACAATGATTATAAATACGCACTTAACTTTACTTTACTATGTATAAAAATAAAATAAAAACTTTTCAGAGTCATTTTTTTTTTCAATAGTATCAATATTTTTGCTGCTATTTGTATTCATACAATTTTGAAAAATAAACATACCAACTTTTATAACTAAACTACAAACAAGATTTTGAGACCCGCTAAAAACATTTATAATGTCACTATTTACTAATATTTTCTTTAATTGAAACTTTTGATCAAATTAAAACTACATTTTTATTTATTAATGCCGATGTTTTTTTTGGTATTCTTTCGGCATATAAATTATATATATTTATCAAATTAAAACTATGTATTTATTTATTATTGGTAGAAATAGTTAAAACTACATATTTACTTAATTTTTTTTTTACAAAAATAAATAAGTGATTTACATCTCAGTTCTTCTTGGTCACTTTTGCAAATACATACAGGTATCCCCTTGCTTGTCTCTAATCTTTGCTCATTCTTATTGAATCGTCCGGGCGCCGGCAAAACAATCTCGCTCCATAGCTCCACCAGGCGATTTATTGGGTTGGCCAAAAAGTTTGTTCACTTTCTGTCATTTTGATTGCATTGTGACAGCTGTCAAATCAGCACCTACATTACATCTTTACATTTTATGAAAAAAAACAAAAATAGTGTGCAGCGTTTTTTTTTACAACGAGCAGTTCTAAAGGCAGCACATACCCTCTTCCTCCTACACCAGGCGGTGATAAAGTGATTTTGTGCCTTGTAATGCAGAATTCTGACTAAATGTGCCTCCCAAATGCTTATGCTAAAATTTTGTTTACAGCACAAATTTTGCACATTGTTTTTAACTGAAATTTCGAAATCAATCAACCAATAAAAAACTGCATCACAGTCTTCTACGCTTTGCACCTGCAGGTAATGGAGCAGTAAGTTTGTTTGTTTGGATAGATTTTTGTCTCGCATCCTCTCAATCAAAGACAGCAACCTTTAATTTAGATCTCTGCTCTCCCTTATCACTCATTGTTTTGATCATCTGTGCCTCCCTATGAGGTGTGCCTTGTAGTGGCGTTACCATGCTTTTTCATACACTTCCGCCCACCAGTCAGCCTCATACCATCATCACTATTTTTTTGGTCTGGGAACACTTGAAAATTTTTCCCATATAAATAATGGTAATTGCTTCTTTGCTTTATACCATTACCAGATGTTGGTAACATGACGGTTTCTATTCAGTGACTAAGCAGACCTGTTTTACTTGTTATTCTTTTAAATTTTTTCCTTTAAAAATTGTCATTGCAACTTGTTGGATGTCAAAGACTGAAGGTGTACTGTAAAAGCATTCGGCTTTAGAGAAGCGGATATTCTCAGCTGAAGTGATGTTGATTATTGACATGATCAAACTGTGTTAAATTTCAATTAGGTTTGGGTAGAACCAAATTTGGAATTAGAAATAGTACCACCTTTAATACAGTTTTCTTCATTGCTATGTTAAACTTTCAAATATAGTGCTGGAAAATGTTTGCTTTTATAGAAAAGTGTTCTCCATTTCAATGAGGTTGTAAAGTGCCATAAGGTGTTCAGCTATATAGACTTTAAAGAATGGGCCTCCTTATCTCAAGTAGCAATCCTCTTCAGCTCAAGTGCAGTCTACTTCAAGCTCACTTAGCTGTTGATGTTATTAAGTTCAGAGTCATTAGATTATAGATTACTGAGTTTAGACGTCACTAATCCTGAATCCGTGTTGAATTTCAGTAAATGGTTCCCACAGCTCGAGTTACATCCAGTTCTAAGCAAGTTGTATTGACATTAAAAATATACATATCACCATACTTGGACATTTATTTTACACTAGCTGTTAATGTAACCCATCATATCACAAGTAGGGTTTATTAAACAAAGATGCCAAACCTTCCATTCACTCTAATGATTATATATATAGCAACACAGTAAATACTGAAAACGTATACAGAAAGTAAGCAGATGCCAACATTTTCATAGCATATTGAGTGTATCAACAAATATACCAAACAGGTCTGGTTAGTCACTCAATAGAAACCGTCATATGATCAATGTCTTTTGGCAGCATTAAAAAATTGGAAAAAAAAAATAGGTGATCAATAAATAAGTTACTTCTCTCGCCTTTTGTTGGGTAGTAGTCATTAAAAAAGTCTGAATTTTCAAAAAAAACAAGCAGACACAAACTAAGGGATCAGTTTAGCATAAACCTACATTGTAAATTGAACACCCGACTAAAAACCTATTTGGGGCAGGAATTTTAAACTTAATAAGGAGTAAATGTTGAAATTTTCAGTCCTCTACCTCCATTGGTGCAACCTGTACATGTGCTACATACATAGCCAGCTGGACCAACTCAAAAACTGAAGAAACCTATTCTGACAGTTTTGGCGACAGTTTCTAATATATTCAGAATTCCAAAAGTTGATCATTTAATATTTATGCAATGTTTTAACTCCAGGAGTGCCTACAGGATAAGAGAGAAATTATATTTTCTACATTTATGATAAAAAAACGAAATAAAAGTGAATTTTAATGCACAATGTATTTTTAAACACTATTTTACAAAGATAGAAGGAGAGGCTCTAGAAGAGGTTGATGAATACATCTACCTAGTGACTGCGAAATAAAACAATAGGTTGGAAAGCATTTGGTATGAATAGAGACATATTGAAGAGCACCTTGCCAATGTACTTAAAGCGTAACGTATACAACGGTTGCATAATACCAGCCATGACTAATGGATGCGAAACATGGAAATTAACAAAACAAGCTGAAAACCAACTTAGAATAGTACAGAGAGCCATGGAAAGAGCAATGCTAGGATAACACTAAGAGATAGAAAAAGATCAATGTGGATCAGAGGGAAGACTAGAATGAAAGATATTATACAAATATTTAAGTAGCAAAATGAATAGCCTAAACTCAGCAATAAACCAGTGTTGTGAGTAACACTGACTGTTACTCACAACACTGGTTTATTGCTGAGTTTAGGCTATTCATGTGTTCCGACATATCTATGTATCTATCTATGTATCCGGACTTCGCCCAGCCCTAACCGTTCATAGTAGAAACTTGAAATTTTGCACACATACACACTCCCCCTCAATGAGTAGGGAAAATGTTGTTTTTTTGTTTTTTGAAAACCCCCCTCCCGAATAAGTTTTTAGAGGGGGGGTTCAATATGCAATGTAAGTTTATGCTAAATTGGTCACTTGGTTTTTGAAAATTCAGACCTTTTTTACAATCCAACAAAAGGCGAGAGAAGTAACTTATTCATTGATCATCCCTTTTTCCAACGTTTTAATTGATCACCCCCAACACAGCATGTGCTGGTGATTCATAATTTCCCTTGTAATGCTAGTTGATTTTGTTCTTGATGATTTAAAGACAGTGAGCAATGGGAAAATCGTGGAATTGCTATGAAGAAAAATGTGAGATCTGATGAAATACATTCTTAGGTGGACATGTAAGCCATTGACTAGATATTTTACTGATTGGTCCTCCCTATCTTCTCAATTACTAACCAGTACTAAAGCCACTAACTAAAACTAATACTTAAGAAGAAACAGACAAACTGGAGAACTTGACTGATCACCTTGTGTTTCGACATAGAAAAAAAAAAAAGATAGGTTGTCTTTTATATATATTGTTTGACTTTGTGACTTTCTTCGAAGTTCAAGTCATCACAGAATCCAAGGATTTTCAGTCTGCTATCTCATTCTTTAATTACCGAGCAGTAATTTAAAACAGGTTACTCCAAATAATTTCTGTGGTAATGATCATCATCAACCAGTCTCTTGCGCATAACTTCAAACCCCATGGCTGCAAATCAGTTGCTAGTGTGGAAAGATATTTACTAGGCGCAGGACCACAATATTGGGGCACCCAGTGAAGATCAAACCCATTTGCAATTGTTTGCAGGAGACATTTATACCAGACATGCGAGGGATGTTTACCATTTACCGGTTGTTTTGTAAGTTTAACTCTGGCATCTTCTCATAGACTAATTTGCTAGTTCAGTAAGAACTTAACTTCTATTGTGGCCTTGTACCAGACTAAGCCACACTTAGTAAATAACTATACCAAACTTGTGGGCTATGATCCTAGAATTTATTTTGAAGGAGTAGAAAAATATACATTTTTAAAAGTTTAATTCTTTATTCAGACTTTTCACTCAGAAATACATTAAACTCAACATTTCATTCAATAATTATCAGTATTTGCCTATTTGCAAGCTAAACTTTTGTGCTTGTACAGTTGAAATGAGTTACCACCCTTTAAGAGTAATTACATACAGAGAACCTGACGCTTTTAGTTGTAGTCTATAGGCATCCAAATAGACTTTCAGTCGATTGTTTTGTAAGTTTAACTCTGGCATCTGGAATTGAAATTGCTCCCACCACAAAATGTTGTAAACAAAATCTTTGAATAAACATACAAAGATACCCTCCCCCCACCAACAGAATTCGAATGTAGTATGCAAACTGGACATATAGTGTCCCATAATTATCTCCTGTTTGCATAAGTTGTAAGGGGAGCATCTTTGTATTGACTAGGCAACTAAGAGTAAAAGTAACCTTCAATTTCTCCACTAGTCAATACAAAGTGAGGGGGCAGTAACCTTTTATTGACTAGTGGAGAAATTGAATGAAAAGACGATTAGCATCCCCAATAGTTATAAAGTGAATTCATAGGATAATACAAATATACCAATTTGTAAAACTTTCTTGGTTTTTAGAGATACTTCTATATGATAACTAATTGGTCAATTAATTTGTTGTTATCGATTAAAATCATTAAACCTTAAGTTTACAAGCTAAATTTGATAATACAAGTCTGATGGATACATGCCAAAGATACTGCCTTAGCAATGCAAAAAGCTGAGAAATCTGCTTATGTCAACAATAGTGATTTGTTTTTTGTTTTATAATCGACCCAGAGAGTTGTGATAAAAAACAACAATAATAAGATGGAGTAAAGTTAGTAATAAAATAATAATAGTGCAGTTGACATTGAGTTTTTGACAATGTAAGAAATCTCTCAAAATAAATACAGATCAACTGCTAGACAAGCTAGAGAATAGAAATGGTGGAAGACCAAGGGGCAGATTAACATTTTCTGAGCCTTAGTATGACTGGGCCCTTTTGTATCTCTCAACTTCAGAATGTAACCCTACTTAATGCATTGTTTTCTATGAATATTTATACCTCATTTTATGAACGAATTAGTTTGTGAAGGCGAGGTATTTCTGTAAATACTTTTGTTTGATTGTTGTTTTTTACATTTTTTGGCGGGCCCCTAAAACTGCTGGGCCTTAGGCTTCAGCCTATAGGGCTATCTGCTACTGGGGAAGACATACAACACATGGGCAAGTTGACAGATTCTTAGTGATGATTATCACTATCATGTTGTTCAAATATTAACAGCAAGATTATACAAATGCTTAAAAATTAAAAACAAAAGAAATCAGAATAAATGGCATTAGGAGCATTTACTTTTAACTAAATTCATTCAAAAAGATTTCTTTTGAATGTATTGTGACAGCTATCTTATCAGGTAAAAATGCAACTCAAATGCAAAAAAAGATTTGTGTAGTTTTTAAAAAAGGTATTGTGAAATTTTGTGCTGGTGATTTCTCACTGAACAATGCTCCACAGTTAGGTAGACCAGTTGAGGTTGATAGCCATCAAATCAAGACATTACTTGAGAATAATCAATGTTATACAGTGTGGGAGATAAAATGTTAGTCACTTTGATGTGTGGTTAAGCAAAAAAAAAAACCCATCCCCCAATGAACTGTATTTTCATGTGCTATTGGCTACTTAAATGTAACAAGTTCCATTTTTAAAACAAATTCTGATGAAAAGTGGATACTTTATAACAACAGAGAATGCTAAAGATTGTGGGAAACCAAAATTAACAATACCAAAATCCATGTTGTGTATATGTTGGGTTTGGAAAGGAGTCCTCTACTATGAACCCCTTCTGGAGATTGATTTGAACAAGTATTGCTCCCAATTAGACCAACTGAAGACAGCAATTGACAAAAAGCATCTATACCTTTTCTCGAGCAAATTAAAAACAATGGCAAGAAAACTGAATCGATGAACATGAATAATCAAATAATTACTGATTCGGCTTCAATCAATGCAAATGTTAATCTTTTGCGTTAAATTAGTTGAAACTTGTCTCTTAATAAAATTCATGGGTCTTTTTTGTTAGTCCAACAAAAGATAACGCCCATAATTTTAAATTGCATTTTTTTCTTGCCGGAGTGACCCAAAATGCTGGGTCTTTGTTACGAAAACCCTATTCCTAACTAATCCATACATTTTTTTAGGTGGGTTCCAAATCACAAGACCGACTGTTTGAGAGAAAGGACAGTCTTGTATATCTTTTAGTTGGGTTCCGGCTCAGTCAAGATTTTTGCAGCATTACCCGAAGAAGCTAAGGATGTCAAAAGTTTGAAATAAAACAAAAAAATAGCAATATACCACAAAGTATCTTACAGCTCATCTTACTCCTCATCAAACTAAAATTTTCATTACCAATGGGAATTGATGTTAGGTGTATTTCGTTAGCTCCTCCCTCTTTCCCTGGGTTAAAAGGTTAGAGTTAGGTGTTGGATTTCATGTTGGAGACTAACGATAAAGACTGTATTTTTTAATTTGCTCACTGTAAGTTTTAACTTGCTTGGGGAAAGGTATAGAATTAGTTAAGAAAAAAGGTGTAATATGCCATCAGGATAACGATAGACTGCATGTTTCTTTGGTGACCAGGCAAAGTTTGTTAAAGCTTGGCTGAGAAATTTTGAGTAATCTGCCATATTTACCAGATATTGCAACTTTGGATATTGCCTTTATAATATTCTCTAAATAAAAATAATTTAAATTCCCTGGAAGCCTACAAAATGTACTAAGAGCAATTCTTTTATCAGAAAGATAAAAAATTCTAAGAGGATAGAATTATGATGTCCCCTGAAAGATGGTAAAAACAGTAAATATGTTCAATCTTTATTATTGGATGTAGTAATTATAACACTATTATTTTTATCAGATTTGACTCGTTTTTACCTACATCTTAATTTCAGTTGTTTTATATACAACTTTCAATTCGGGCCATTGTTTCTACAGCAACAAATTGAAAGTTGTATATAAAACAACTGAAATTAAGATGAAGGTAAGAACTAGTCAAATTTGATCAAAAATAGTAATTATGTAGTTCAATAAAGTTAATGTTGAAAATGAAAAAAAAGAAATGTCTTATTTTTACTTAAACTTTTTTGACCACCCAAAATATTTATAAAAGACTGCCTTTCCGTTTGTCCACTTGGTATACCCATGCTAGATTTCGCAGGAAAATACACCAGAGCAAGAGGAATGGTTTAACAGACTAATTTCACTTAGAGGTTGGTAACCCATGGTATTCACTACCCCTTCCTTCATGCATGTCTACCATTTTGCAGTTCATTTACCAGTTCAATCCATCTCAGGATGGAGGAAGTTTTTATAGGTTGGGTCATCGATCCTCCAGAGATCATATTAATCACTTCTCACAATTTTCATTGCTTATATCTCCCCCAAAATTTACATTGATTTTTAAAAATGTTATTAAAGTTATACATATAACATAGGGTATTGCTGCTAGTAATAATATATATATATATATATGAAATCAAATAATGGATAATTTTATATCCGACAGAATATGATAATTATAAAGACATTTAATTAGTTGGGAACATATATCTGCTCGCGCCGGTGTGAACAAGCGGCCTAAATTGTAAATAAAGACACAAGCGCTGTGTGGGGATCGAAACTGCGTCCACCTTGGAAGCAACCGTATACACAGGTTTTGCTCTTCACACTGGCACTGCGCAAATAAAGGTTCCCAACTAATTAGATGTCTTTATAATTATCATATTCTGTCGGATATAAAATTATCCATTATTTGATTTCATGCTGTTGACACAAGGGACCGCATTATATTCGTGCCTAAATACAAACATGTTAGTAGAGGGGTGGGTGTACAGTAAAAGACTCCTGCTCCTCATGAAAGCATTGTTAGCTCAGTGGGAAGAGCAGAACCTGCGTATAAGGTTGCTTCCAAGGTGGACGCGGGTTCGATCCCTGCATGGTGCTCGTTTCTTTATTTACATTTACGATTTAGGCCCCTAGTTTAGCAGTCGTTTACACCGGCACTGAGCAAATATAGGATCCCAACTAATTGAATGTGTATATATATATATATATACACATATACATACACACACACATACACACACGTGTGTATGTATATAATATACATATATGTATACACACACACATGCGTGTGTAAACTTCTGAAATGAAATAGACAAAAGTCAAAGTAAATGGTGTCTGCAAATAAAGATTTCATTTTTTTATTGGCACACTGACAGCTTTAAGTGGGTCATATAATGCCATGAATTTGTGAACATACTTGTCACAAACAAGCTTAAACTCTGACCAACAGAACCACAATTAAGCATCTGATCTCTGCAGTAAAAAAAAATCCCCTGGAAGACAGAAAAATAGCAAAATACCGAAAAAAGTATTTCACACCTTTCAGCCAAAGATGAAAGACTGAAGAAAAAAAGTTCAAAAACATATTAAACAAAAAGACCAGTTTTTGTTTGTAATTACTTATATTTAATTTTCTTGCATTTGTGTCTTTAAACATCAATGATAATGTTTACCTGAGAAATAAATCTTGCAAAACCTGATCCATTTATGATTGCCACACACACTTATTTATTAAAATGGGCATATGAGAGAGAGAGAGAGAGAGAGAGAGAGAGTTGTGGCTCAACTGGTAAAGACATTAGTTCTTTAAACTAATCATATTTGCATAAGTATACCTGATTACATTCCAAGCCTATAAAGCAATAATCTAGAACTTGGTCTTCTCAATCTCTGTCTTCTTGCCACCATATCTGTGTACTTGTAAAATCTATGAATTTTAACTTGTAAATTTGTGTATATAAGGAATATTATTGAATGTTGTGTGACAAAGCTTTTTGGTTAGCAGATTTTTGATAATTTGACCTTTTATAATTTTCTTAGAAACATTGTTATAGAGAGATTGTCCATGGAAAAACTTTTGTTAAACTCTTTCGATTCACAATTTTGTCATCTAACACAGGTTCAAAGATGGTTGTGTTTAACAGAAGATTCTCATTTATAAAATTAAATGCTATACATATATATATTATATGAGGTGCTACCCAAAAGTTTGAGTAGTACAGACGTTTGGCACTATCCTTTGTGGGAAGTACCCTCTGTGAGATGGTGGAAACTAGGTGTTAGGATAAGTCAGGGATTGGCAACCTTTTAGCCTCTGCGGACCGGATTGCGTATCAACGAGTGGACGGTGGGACAGATAAATGACATAAAAAGTTTGAAATATGGGAATTGAATCAATGAATAACGTATGTTGGAAAATCATTTGCGCTTAACCAAGGATGCTAATTAGTAATCAAAGAACTCAACTTAGTCATAATTTATTTCAATCGGGGCATCTTTTAAATCTATTAAAAAGACGCAATGAATTTTCAAAACATAAAATTTAAGCATATTATCCCAATATTTGCTTGCGGCCCATAAGTCAAAATCTTTTATGGGCCTGATGTAGGACCTCTGGGTCAGATTTCCTGAATTTTTTGGTAGCACCTTGTATATACACACATATACACAAACAGAAAAATGTTCCTTAACCAAACATTGATTCTAACATGTTTTGAATGGATTCAAGTTTAAGAAGCTTTGTGCACATTTGTTCTTCCTCGTCATACCCATCTTAGTAAGTTCTTGTATTTTTAAAATCGTGTAAAAGTCAACAGATATAAATACGAACATGCATACAAACTTACATACGAGTGTACACCACTTACCCTATACAATATGATGAGCATTTCACATTTTAATACAAACATGGATGGAAAGAAAGTTATTCTACAACTCACCACCAACACATATATTTAAATGTCTATTTTCCATTTTTAGAGAAGATCTTTACAAATATAGGTTCATCATCAATTTTATAGCAATTGAAGGTTGGTCACCTAATAGGGACACAATCACAAAAAACTTGAGAATTATTGGCTAAAATACTCAGGAATTGCTGGAAAATCAAAAACTTAGCAATTATTAGCTTAGTAATTACTGGCCAATGAAAAAAATTGAATGACTTTAAAATTCCTACAGTTATATTAGTTTATTGAGTTGCCACAGATGAGTTGCAGATGTTGACTGTTATACAATTCCTAGTTTATTGTTTACTTCTAGCCCAAGGAATTGCTTCTAAGATATGTGCACACGTCAGTGGTTGTATTATAAATTTCAGTCCATATCAGAACAAGATAAGGTAGAACTGATGCAAGAATTTTATATTATTTTCATACAGTAACTATTTGATACATATTGTCTCTTTGACAGCAGCAACCAGGTATCTTATATACAAACGTATTTCATGAAACATTTAATCTACATATGATATTTAATATTATATTCTAGCAGATAATAGATTATAGGAGCACCCAATTAGTGGGTAAGAGGGATCCAGTGTTATTACTTCATGACTTCGGCAAGACCCAAAAATGAATAATCTGAAAACTATTGATAACCGGAACACCAGAAAATTGACAGAAGACTGGATTTTGATTGTCATATTTTTAAACTTCACAAAATGATTACCATGTTAAATATTACCTCATATTTTAAGGCATTTATTCTTGTTGCTAACAATTAGTGATCAGCCTGATAATTAATTAGCTAGCAAAAAAGAAAAGAAATTCAGCCAATATTAACCACTCCAACATTTGATAATTACAGATCATGGGTATTAAAAATGGAATTAATGACCAATCAAAATTTTTATAATTATTGATAAATAAAAGTCCTAAAGATTTGCTATTAAGGAAAAAAGAACTGGACAATTAATGATCAATAAGAAAACTTGTAGTGAATATCAGTGATTTTGGCCAATAAAAGAATAGGTAATTATAGCCCAATCAGAATAAAATATACTGGTTATTGTCAAAAAAACTTGATAATTATTAGTAAACATATTAGAAAATTGTTGATTTAATTGATATGGAATTTGATTTTTGACCATTTGTCTTAATGCTTATTAACCAAATAAATATCCTGATATTTACTGGCCAATCAAAAATTTGGTATATTTAGCCAATGAAAAGTTTACATGGTGAAGTTTTGGTTCCATTTGAATAAATTATCCAGTTACTGGAAATAAAATTGATACTTGTTTTAAAATATAACCGAATACAAGTAAAAATAGATGAATTAAAAATAGATGAATTAAAAATAGATGAATTAAAAAAAAATCTACAATTTGGAAAGCCTACAAAATGTAAATAATAACAAGCATGTTTCTTCTTGGATAGCCCATAAAAACGTGAATCTCAACAAACAGGCATGACTAAGGCTTATTCTACATTGTTCTTGGCAGATTGGCCACTTTGTTCATGTTTGTGATTACTGCTCTCCCCACTACTAGAATGGAGATTTGCCCATTCAACATTAGAGATGGGAGTAATAGGAAACGCACGTGGCCAGAGAAATGGGCTATCCCAATTCTGGTGTATTTGTCGAAGATATGGTGTGTTCAACCAGTGTGGAGTTATGGAGTTCGGTTGTAAGCGTACTGGCGGGGGCTGGGACAGGATTTGTCGGGACTGCACTCTATCAAGTTGATCCTTGTCATTCTCATTGTGGGATGATTGAGAGTTTTCCTGGCTAATGTTTTTTGAATGGGCGTCTATAGGTTTTTGTTCAGTTATTTCTCTTAGTGCAATAAGAGACGGCTGCTGCAATGTTATCTTTTCTGTTTTATTACTATTGTGAATATCATTAGTCAGACGGATGTCATCCAAATGGTGAAATGTTCGTAAGTGGTTTTTAAGGTTTACCTTCTGTGCAAAAGCCTTTTCACATATCTCGCATTGAAAGGCTTTCTCACCCGTATGTGTCCGTCTGTGATTATCCAAGTTTGCTCTCTGGGAGAAACACTTTCCACACAGTTCACATGAGAATGGTTTCTCACCTGTGTGTGTTCTTTTATGGCTATCCAGGTTGGCCCTCTGTGGAAAGGATTTATCACACAGCTCGCACTTGTAAGGTTTTTCTCCAGTGTGTGTGCGCCGATGGCAGTCAAGGTTAGCTCGTTGACAAAATGCTTTTGGACAGAACTCACATCTGTAGGGCCTCTCTCCAGAGTGTGTCCGTAAGTGTATCTTGAGGTTTCCCTGCTGTGCAAACGACTTGTGGCAGATAGTGCACACATAAGGCTTCTGCCCAGTATGGGTACGCTCATGGTTCTTCAGGTCTGTCTGTTGAGTGAACCCACGACTGCAGTACAAACATACAAAAGGTTTCTCCCCTGAGTGTACTCGCATGTGATTCTTCAGGTTAATTTGAAGGGTAAAGCTCTTGTCACACTCTGTACAGTTAAACAACTTTTCTCCAGTGTGTATGCGGCGATGGCTATCCAGGTTTGCTTTCTGGCAGAATGCCTTGTCACAAAGGTCACATTGGTATGGCTTCTCCCCAGAATGTGTCCTATGATGAACCTTTAGGTTACCTTGTTGTGCGAAGGATTTCCCACACACATTACACATGTAGGGCCTCTGCCCTGTGTGTGTGCGTTCATGATTTTTTAAGTCTGTCTGCTGGGCAAAGGTTTTGGGACAATACGCACAGGTATATGGACGCTCACCAGTGTGGACACGACGGTGCGTAATAAGGTTAATCTGTTGAGAGAATGCTTTGCCGCATTCTTCACAAGAAAAGAGTTTAACTCCAGAATGGATACGTTCATGGTTCCGCAAATTGGTTTGCTGCGTGAATGATTTACAACAGACGTTGCACATGTAAGGCTTCAGCCCAGTGTGAGTGCGTATATGACTATCAAGGTTGGCACGCTGTGAAAATGCTTTGGGGCAGAATTCACACTGGAACGGACGCTCTCCAGTGTGCACGCGATGATGATTGTCAAAATTTGCTCTTTGTGCAAACGTTTTATCACAAAATTCACAGCTAAATGGCTTCTCACCACTGTGGGTCATCTCGTGCATTTTGAGATGTGCACGCTGTGAGAACACTTTGCTGCAGTGGTTGCAATAGAAGTGTTTCTCGTCGGTTGGTGCCTTTTCATGGTTATCAAGGTTGGTCCGTCGGACAAAGCCTTTCCGACAAATTTCACATTTGTATGGTTTTTGATTAGAGGATAAGGATGAGGTAGATACTGTAGGTGAAGTACTGTTGCTATGATTATTGCTGCAGTTGTTATGATGGTCATTATTATCGTTACTGATTTTGTAGTTATGGAACCCACTTGCGAGCACATGTGGATCATTTGAGGGAAAGACTTTGCTGCTAAAATCATAGCCAAAATGATTTCCCATTGCATACATCGAGTACATCAGTTTAGTAAACTCTGTACTTGAACAGTTCTCCAGTTTATAGTCCATAATGATGATTTATTTTATTTATTGATCAACAAAATAGAAAAAGGAAATATTTATTTATTACACACAATATCAATAATAGATATGGTCACCACACTAGAGTATTGGTTTGCTTGCTAGTCTAGACGATTACTACTAAATATATATTACTACTTGTGGCCTTATGCCAGACTAATCAAGGCTTAGTAAATATCAATGCTAGATAAAAATAGCTGCCTTGTTTTACAGGTTATTACAATTCAGTAGTACAATCATGTCAGAGAATGAGCATATTTCAATGATTGATGGCTTCAGCTGTCACTCAAGGCAAAGAGGACATCTTATTTAAACACAGTTGCACAAAATGATGAAGCCACTATTAAGTGCCTCATCTTTAATCTGACCCTAATCAACTTCGGTTTTTATGAAAAACATGTAAGCATGGCTTAATATTTTGCACTTCAGTATAGAATTTGACATATCAATTGAAATGGACCATAGTACAACAAAATTATATTCTCTAAACTGAACTGAGTATTTGTTTACATGATTAGTAAATTGTCCTTAACTGGTACAAAATACAATTATAGCATCAATTTATTTTCAACTAATGATGCCATTTCACAAATATAAATGACATAATCCCAGAAAGCCACCCTTAAAGTATAAATAAAAATAGATGGAGTAAAACAAAATAATAAAAATGTTAAATAATATTTGAATGATGGGAAATGATTTCAACAGTACTGTTTATGGTAAAGGCAGAAGTCTAAACAAGAGTCCATAATAATAACAGTAGGTGAGGGTCAGCAATGAAAGAGCATTGGTTGGAGAAGAGACAGTAAAATATAAAATGATTGTGAAAGTTTAAATGGTATCGTTTTGGTTGAAAATGAAGTACCTCTTTACAGTAGAAACTGAAAGAATGGTAGTGACTATAGTGAAAGATAAATGAAGATGTTTTATGTCAGTACAGATAAAGTGACAGGATGCAGAAAAGTAAGCCTATTGGTGATTTAAATTCAGTAGGTGGGCAAGCAGATAAAACATTCCCTATAGCAGATGCCACAGTAGTCCTATGTTTGAGGCTCCTTCGGAAAAAATAATCCAGAATTAGAATAATTTTTAGAAGTGCAGAACTGAGTGTGTTGAGTAAAATGTAGAAATGCAGAATACACTGAGTTTTAGAGCTGAAGTCATGGAAGTAATTGTAGCGGAAGGACAGGAAGAAAACTCTGCCCTAGTGCTGCAGAAATAGGTGTTAAATCTTGTTGAGGACATTGTAGTAGCTGCAGTAAAAATACAGAAACAAATATCTGCCTCATTGTAGTGGAGGTGATTGGATATAGAGAAGTGTATAAAGTAAGTTGAAAGTAGCAGTTCTTGATGCTGAAAGAAAGTTCTTTGAAGCCGATGCCACAATTGTACTTGAGAAACGAGAATGAAACGCTGTGCCAATATATAGAGTTGTTACATTGAAAAGACTTTATTTGAAGATGTCACCATTAAAAGTGAGTTTGAATGAAACATGGAGATCCTGTTCCAATTTGAAAATATAAATTTTTACACATCTATTTTTAATGTTAGTGCTTTAAATCCACTCTTTATGTTGTCACTCTAGTTTGATTGCTTAACCAGAAGAGAGAATGAAGACTTGGAGAATCTTCAAGACAAAATTGTCAGCTCAGTCCATTATAAGGTGTATCTTTTAATTTCTTCTTATGGTTGCAAGTGTCACCATTTCATTATTAGTAGTTGTTTTTTGGCAGTGAACATTGGTCAGTCTTGATAATCTGAAAGACAAGAAAGGACATTGATAATTTTAGTAGTTTCTTTAAAGAAACACACCAAAGTTTCACAATACATATGGTTTGAAAAATAACTTTGCACTTTTGAATTGAATCCATAAAATAGCATTTATAGGTATGTTATCTGTATGTATGGGAGAGAGGGAGATAAAGATACAGATCTGAAAAGCTAGAGGCTTCCAAAATACCAGACTTTTTTGTGAAATCTTACAACTCGATTAACCAAAACTTTTGCTAAAAGGATGAATTTCTCTTTATACGGATATTTTAAGGTCTTCATTTCAGAGCTTAAAGTTCTTATTTAAGAAAACAAAGATCATATTCAAAAGTACATTTCTCTATTCATCTAGCAGTCAGTATATGTGTTTGCTTGTAAAATCTATAAAAAACAAAATGGTATTACAGAATTCATTGTCTGCTAATTGGATGTAGTACACAGGGCTTTTTAAATGAGAGCACTTCTAAAAATGCCTTTGGTATCAACAGCAAGCACTAAGTGAAGATCAACTCACAAACTTGTGAGACTGGCATTCGAACCATTGCATTGTATAAACTTTGAGTGTAAATAATGATTGTCTCCCCATATATAATCACTAGCATTACAAGGGAAATTATGAATCACTGCCACCCATAC
>VCCN01001601.1:2746572-2756590 GCA_006491835.1 Architeuthis dux
TTTACATTACTGATGTATGAGAGAGGCTATGTCTCATAATTTCTGGAGGATGTTTAATGACTCAACAAGTAGTCATGTTGGTATAATTATAATTTGCCCTATGAGATGGCAAATAGAACACATGTAAACCATATATACCATAACTTGTAAATAAGGGTTAAAAGGTAAAATATCATCACCAATGTTCTAATTTTTAGTAGTCAGTGTGCAAAAAACTTTTGTTGTGCAAATCTTTTTCCTGTGATAAAATATGTGCGCAAATTCTTCAGAACAGGAAATTAGTAATGTACAAATTTGATATTTGAAAAAACTAGTTACCTAAGAGATTATTTCCAATAGGTATAATTATAATATATCAATACTTAGTTAATACCAGTGAAAAAATTCATGGATATATTTGAATTTCTAATAAATGTTTCTTTAAGAAAGAAAAAAATAGTGAATTTGATTCAGTTAACGAGTCCATTATTCCAAATGGAGGGTAGGGGGTATTTTTATCGGCAAAATTTTACCCTGAGTGGAAGAGTCCAATGTTATAGGAAGAAAAACAAAAAGGGCACTGTGCATTATATAAGTATATTAACTTAGCATGAGTTGTTATCAGACTATCTATACTGGGAGATCCGATGAGGATCGAACCCGCTAAAAACGGCCAGCAGGTTTAGCTTGCTGATCATTGCTATACGACGTGCTTCCTTATCAGGTTTTTTGTTTTCATATAATTTAACTTGGCATAGTTTGGTATTAGACCATCACTAGTGGAATTGGACCCACTAACAACAACCAGTAAGATTAGCTTGCTGGTCATTGCTATATGATGTGCGTCCTGATCTATTTTTCTTTTCATATGATTTACTCATTAATCCCAGTGAAAAGAATTCACGGATTGAGATGTTTTCTTTTTTTCATTTTTTTTAGAAAAAAATATTGAATTCGTTTCATAGTTTGAAATGGGGGTAGGGTAGGAGGTATTTTTATCAGCAAAACCGTTACCCCTGAGGAGAGGAAGAGTCAAGTGTTATGGCGAACCAAGAAAATCACATTGTTTATTATTAGAGTAGATTATACTTATAATTACAACTATAAATTCCTACATTATTTCAGGTAGATAACTAACCTTTTGTGCGCACAATAATTTCCTTTGTGCACTGGTTGCAAAACGTGAGCGTGCACAGCTTAGAGGGAACTATGATCATCAATAAGCTAGGACATATCCACAGAAAAGGAACGGGTTTTATTATTAGCAGTCACTATTCATTCATTCATTCATTCATGCTTAAATTCATATAACTTGCAAGCTACACGCAAAACATCAAGAAGTGTAAGATCATCTCCGTAACATATATTAATTGGATAAATGCAGAATTTGATTTTACTCTCTTTAAGCTTGTTCTGCAATTTAAGGATTTTACAAGTACGAGACTAACTGTACAAGACTTATCGCTCGGATTTCTATTGTGTTGGTTTGGATTTAAATTTAAGTGGATATGTGATAATGAGCGTCACCGACCCTAGATCAGGGACAGAAATCATAGTCCTATGCTGTAACTACTTAGCTACACTTCCAATTGCCCTCAGTTTTAAAAACTTATAAACTTACCTTGTGTTGTGTTAACTTTAATAATTTTTGGTTAAAATTTCCGTCAAGGTATATTTTTTTACATAATCTTTAATTAAAAAAAAATAAAATAAAACTTATTGGTGGATGGAGACCGAGTGAATTTTTCTTTTTTTGCAGAAATAATTCTTATTTAAGGAGGTGCCGAATTGGCCTGTCGAGATTATTACAGCAGCAACAATAGTTTACAAAGTTATAATCACGGGTGAATAGCCATTGTAGACAAGAAACACAGGTAACTAATTGCCGAAATACTTATCCGGCCAGATAACCGTTCTTCTGTCCGCCTTGTAATCACTGCATAATAAGCTACCGGGTGAATAGTAATACAAGTTTTTTATGTTCTTATTTTTTAAATTTTTATTTATTTTTAATTTATGCATATTTTGCCTACACAGACTTGGGGGTAATTTTTTCTAATTGTAAATTCAGATAATTAAAAAAAAATATTTCAGCACACAGGCTAATAATTTTCATTAAATTATTTAATTTAAATAATTTTTAGAATTTCTATTATTGCTATTTGACATTTGACCAACGTCGTGCAGATAGTAGATATCAGCTGGCCTGACTACTTTTAAAGACTAGAGTTTCCGCCGGTCGAATAACAAAACTCTGCAACAATAAGAGCGATTTAAACAAGCAGCCGGTTCAATAGCGCTTTTGTTTTGTTTACAAAATTTGACTCAAAACAAGAGTTTCAAAAACGCCGGGCAGATAGCTGGGTCGGTCTTGCCTACTTTAATCAATATCATCAAAACTCAAGAGAAACAAAATTAATTATATTTAAAAACAAATATAAGATTTATTATTTCAAATTGTTGTAAGATCGATATTTAAAAAAAAAATTGAAACTGAAATCAGCTGGTAGAAATAAATCTTTTTATTTTCTAGGTCACGAATCTTATTTTTTCAAATAAAAAGGATGTCTGGGACAGTTTTTTTAAAAATATATTTTTTGGGTGAATAAAATGATTTCTCCCTTCATGGCGCACAAAAATGGCAACTTTAATTTATTATAATTTATGTTCTTGATAAAAAAAAAAGGAGTGTAAAAAAGAAATGACAAAAATAAGGAAATGATTTTAAGGATAAAGAAACCCAGGAAGCCTGGAACCGTCATTTAAAAAAGCAGTTTATATTTAATTTCAGGAACTCCTGATTAAAATTAATTTTAATTTTAAAAAAATAGTATATTAATAATTTACATATTTAAATGACATAGTTATGTTTTTTCTGGAAATAATTACAATTCCCAAGAACTAATTTTATTTTTATTTTTTTGAATCTTGAATATTGTTTCATTTTTTTTTTCTTCTTTTTTTTTTACACATTCTCTGGTTTATTTCTTTTATTTTTCAAATTTAAATGATGATCATGATTGCTTTAAAAAAATTCAAGTCGAGTTGACAAAATCTATGTAAATAATAGATCACATTGATTTTTAAAAGTTTACACACACACAATCACACACATGTTCGTGTGGATGTAAGTTTGTATGTATAGACACACACTCCTCATACACATATACATGACTTTCCTTAAAATTAATGTATAATTATTGTATGGATTAAAAAACCCAATGTAAATCTACTGTCATCCATTTAGTTGGAAGTACGATTGTCAATCAGTGATCACACAAACTTGAAATTATGAAGAAAAAGAAGAAAATCCTCGCCTTCGTTATATGAATGATGAAGTTTTTTTTTTATCAGCCATAATTGTATCATACTTTAAAATTTAGAATTAAAAGAAAAAGATTTTTTCTTTTAATAGGCAATTTTAAAATACGCACTTGCTTAAAAAAAAAAATCTTATTTAAAAAAAAAAAAGCGTTTCGGTTCATTTTTAAAAAATCGATTTAATGTGTTCTAATAATACATCACCATTTTGTATTTTGCAGAAAAATATAAATTATGATAATTAAATTAAAAAGCAGTGAAATTTAATTCAATTACATTTTTTCAACATTGTTATTACGGGATTTAAAACTAATCATTGTCGTTGATAATTATTTAAAAAAAATAATTATGCGATTGACAACTCAATCAAATTTTTAAAGAATAAAAACAAAAAAAAGCAGTTTTGTAACGGAATCAAAAATCGATTCGATGTCATTCATTAATCGCTAACTTTTTAAAAATCTAGTAGTTTAGTTAGTAGAATCAATTTCTAAATAAAATCTATTCCGTTGTTTAATCCTAATTAAAAATTTTGTTTGTGCTGAAATAAATTGGGGGAGTGGGGAGGCGACACAACTGTATTATTCCACCTTTTTTAATGTATATTTTTTTAATGATTTGAAGGGAGTCGATCAATAGCTTTCCTTTTTTAAGTTCTTTGTCAATTGTGATATTAACGTAATTCATTTAAAATTTTAATCGCGTATCAAATCAGAATTAATTATTATTAATCATTTCATTAAATTTAAAGAAAGTTAGATTCCATCATAAACTGATGTAAATAGACTTAAAATAAACTTATATTAGTCCCCTGGAGATGATCTTGAGCAAAAAAGGTGCATTTATTTTTTTAAAAATAATTAAAAAAATATACTAATGACAATTGTATTTAATTTGATCAAATTGCACATTATATAATGAAGAGGACAAAAATGGCAAAAAGTTTTTTAAAAAAATAAAAATATTTTTAAATAAAAAATGAAAATATATCACATTTAAAACTAGTAACAAATATGTGAACAAATTTCCTTCACCCTTTTTCTTTTAGAAACTACAACTGTTGGTCTAGGGAAATTAAACTTAACAAATCTTTAAAATCAAATTAAAAGTCAACTGAATTTCGGCACAAGCAGATAAGGGTTCGAATCCCAGTGTAGTGATACCCAAATCAATTTTCTGTAAAAGTTGTTAATGTTGTGTAGCAACGGACAATCAGAAAAGGTGGGAGTGGGTGGCAACGTGGAAGTAGAAAAAAAAGTTTCAAAACCTTCACGAAATAATGGCTGGCAGAAACTAAAAAGGAAACATTTTAAGAAATAAAAAAGATTAATGAAAAAAAAACAACACCCGAAATAATAATCTAAGAACCTGTAGAACATGACTTCGAAACAGGAATCTACGGATGGATGTGTTTAATTACTTTGCACGTGCACCTGTTAAAGGCATTAATTGGGTATGATTATTATTATTATTATTATGGAGAGTGTGTGAGTGTTACTGTTACGCATACACGCACATTACAGCATTACATTCGTTTTTCATCTGTGACAACTGACAAGAATGCATTTTGTTTCCATAATCTCCTACGAACACTTGAAAGTCCACGCGATAGAAACCCCCCACCCCGCAAAAACAGGATGTTTAAAAGGTTTTCTAAAATGATTTTTTATTTATCACCAGGCGCATTATGTTTTTTGTTTTTTTCAAGAACACACAAAAACCAAAAAGAAAAAACTTTACACTAACAGTAACACCAACTTGCACAAACACTACAGATTTTTTTCTGTTATTGCATTATTCTAGTACAGTAGTAATTAACTTTGCGATTTAAAAGTGAAAAACTGAATACAGCATTGTGTACAATTAAAGTTTTAGAAAACGACTTTTGATGAGTTATTGTATTATTGAGTTTAGTTTTCTTTTCCGACGACGAGGCTGACTAGCTACTAAGAAAGAAAAAGAAAATATTCGCAGCGATCTGTTCTCAGTCATTATTAAATTAATTTTTTATCACCAGTCTGGGAAAAATCGTGGCAAACATGACTTACCTCTAAAATATTTTATTTATACAGGAACATTCAGCCGGATTGTTTGTCTCTTTGTTGGGTAAATCCGCATAAAAAACAATTATTGTGAGATTAAAATTACAAATAAAATAAAAAGGTTGTATTTAAAAAAAAAAAAGAAGCTTTCCCCCAAAAAGGAGATATCTCAATTTACATATGTGAGCACATTAAATATTAACTATGAAATTTAAAAAGAAATAACTGCGTGCAAGATAACGACGGAGTTCTGTTGTTTTTGGTGTGCGGAATCACGCACCTGTAATTGTTTGGATACACACCCACCCTAGACAGGCATATGTGCGATAAAAAAATTTGTTTACACGGGTGGCTATCCAATAGTGGGCCCCAGACAGTATCTGAAACCACCAAACAATAAAGCACAAGGGAGACAACATTTAGACTTAAACTAGGAAAGAGAAATTAAAAAATAAAATAAATTATAAGGGGGGGGGGGGAGTCTGGCTGTCCTTAAAAGAATTGATGCGAACAGGCAACTTTTAAAACTTGTAAATTCTTTCAGAAAATACTTTTCTTACAAAACACATTGAAAAAATATTGCTAGTGTCATCTTAAAAAAAGGAAAAACGTAAAACTAAAAATTTAAAAAAAAAATTAAATTATAAAAAATTGTGTACATTTGAAACACGATTAATTGCTAAAACGAGCATAGGGAAACTTAAACGTCACCCTCATTCTCACTTTAGCATAAAATTTAAATTTAAAAAAACTCCCAGAAAAACGATGCAATGAATAAATCGATGCTATAAGTTTAAAAAATATCTTTCACGCCTGAAGTATTTGTATTGAACCTTTCAATAATTAGCGTAAAAACGTACAGCAGGCGAGTTTTAGAATGATTAAGATTTTGGGTCACATATTCAGCAATTATTCTTAAAAAATCAACTGTATGAAGGAAGGTATTTTTAGTTTTGTTAAAAAAAAACTAATTTAATTTTTTTAGATAAAGAATTAATTTAATATCAGTGATAATTCAATACAGGCGGTATTGGGGCCTTTTGTAATCAGGAACTGATTTGCATTCACACCGGCCTGGAGCCAGATTCTTTTTCTCGTATTTTTTAAAACAAGTACAGGTATACCCCGCTTTTCGAAAGTTCGGTTTACGCCACCTTTTCGCTTTTACGCAAAAATAGCGAGTAGCACATATTTTGCAGCGAGGCGTTATAGAGGCAGCGCGCACCCTCTCTCACCTACACGCCACTCCAGTCTCCTGTACCTCCCACCACCGCAATTTCCGACGACTCAGCCTAACATATCAATACCATCATCACCTTTTTGGGGCTTGGGAACAACAATCATAACATTTTTCTCTTATAAATTAAAGCTAATTGCTTCTTCGCTTTACGTCATTTCGGAAAGCGGGGGGATATGTATTTGTAATTATTGTCAATCTTTATTCCATTATTCTACAAAAGTAAACTAAATTTAAACTACTTTACTTTTTTATTTTCTGAAGTAATCCACATCTGTTGTAGACTTATAAGTATGTACCCATACTGGAGTAGTAGTACTCAGGGGCGGATTCATCGTGTTGAGCTGACCATCTTCCAAAACTGGAGGGTGACGGAGGTCTTTTCAAGGAGGTCTGGGGGCATAGTACAGTTTATACAAGTACTAACTAATCATTTTCCAAGTACATTGCCAGTGCTGCTGCTGCTGCTAAGGTAAACAGGGTACTAGGACTGATAAGTATAATTTTTTCATATATAGACAAGGACTCATTCCTTATATAAGTTTTCTTTATGCGGACCCCCCACATGGGCGCATTAGACACTAAGGTCATTTTTTAACGTGGGGAGAGGGAGGGGAATCCCAGCTCCACGTGACTAGGGGCCTGAGGTGGGGACATCCCAAGTCCCTGTCGCTCGGACAAGGGCCACGCGGACCCGGGATGTGCTGGTCGAATCTGGTCACAGTTCCCAGGATGACTCCTGGGCCTGCTGGTCAGTTGGGACAAAGTGTTCAGGACGAATCCTGAACACTTGGTCGCAACGCTCAGGACGAATCCTGAGCGCCTAGTCATGTACTGCGACCGCCCACCCGGCCGGCTGACTGCGGTATCCTGTGCAACTTTTCTCGGGCAGATGCCCGAGCATGCGACAAGGACCCCCGAAGGGCAGTGGTTCGCTGCGCATCGGGTCCATGATGGTCCTGAGGCGCAGTTACTTCACTTTGACCACAGACAACCAGGCCGGTTGCGGGCAGAAGCCTGATACAGTCCCTGGAAGCCAGCCGAGTGTCGGGAGCACGAACGCAGACCCTCCACTTCGGCCAACACATCCGATTCACCTACAAGAGGTGACCGCAGAGGTCATTAGCCCAACCGAAGTGCAATGGAAGGGCTTCGCTCTGGGAAAACGGACATGCTGATATTCCGTTCTCCTATGCCAGACCTCGAGTACCTGGTCACCGTACTTGGAGAAAGATAAAAAATCTTTTAGAAAAAGTCCAGAGATGAGCAACTGAGTTAGTACTTAATTAAAAAGTATGAGAATAGATTAACAGATTTAGGGTTATCATCATTAAAAAATAGATCGGGGAGACTTAATATAAATGTTTAAGATTATGCGTGGTTTAGAATTAGACCCTAATGCATTTTTTACTAGAAGGGAATACAAGGGACTGAGAGGCCACACATATACGGTAGAAGTAGATTAAATATCAGAAAATTCTTTTTTAGCAATAGTGATGGGACTATGGAATAGATTACTGGAATATGTAGTGCTATCAACAGATGTAAATGATTTTTTTAAAAACTATGTTTATTACACCACTGCAAATGTTTAAGGCCCTTGATATTGTGTAAATGATTGTTATGATGTGTATATACAATTTGAATATTTTTTTCACACACAAATAAATGTTCTATTCTAAATATTCTAACTAGACTAACCACTTAAAAAAGTGTCACGTAGTTAACATTTAACAACTCATTACATTCTTTTAAGTTGTTAAATTTACTGAAAAATACATTTTGTCATCCAACTCAAGATAAGAATAAACATAGTACAATAAAAACCTAAAGCACACAAGAATGGTTGTAAAGGAAAAGATGAACTGTTTTAAACTGGCCAGCAATGAGTTCTAATCTTAATTCGATTAAAAACCGAGCAGAAATCTGGAGTCACGGTTTCAGCATGTATCATACGCTGCAGGAATGCTGCAAACATTCCAGAGCTTGAACAAATTGCAAAGGAACAGTGGAAGAAACTACCAGCTGACAAGTGAAAGAAGCTTATAGATGTCTACAAGAAATGTTGGGAGGCAATCATCATTGCCAAAGGGTGAGCCATGAAATAATAAGGCAGGCTGCAAATATTACTCTCATGGTCATGTTTTCAGTTTCTTCTTTGAAATTACTACATGAAAAATGTTTTTTTTGTTAAATTACATTAAAATATTCTGATGATAAAAGATTGGCAGATTTCCATTTATCTCTGAAGATATTGTACAGGTTATACAAAAAGGCAGCCAATAATTGTGACCAGTGCTGTTTATCCACTAGTGTGAAGAGACAGTGATCTGATTCAAATCTTCTTTCCTAATGCACCATAATAAATTTAAATAAGTAAATATAATGAATATTAACTCTTAGATTCATGAACCGCTTGAAAATGCTGTTGAACTCTTCAATGAATAGAATTTAAAAAACTGGAACTCTTTTGTGAATTGAATTAAAGAAGAAAAAGATTTACTAAAAAGTGCAAGGGAAATAACTTTAATCAGAGGTTACTCCCCTTGATTTAACTTCTATATTCCTTGAAATGAATTCAAGAGTTTAATAATCCACATATATAAAACGCAATGTGTATTCATATATATATTTGTATTAACACTTTTCAAGGAGCACACAGCTACTGCACTCTGATCCTATGAAGAGGTCCGAGGAGCGACACTTTGATCCTTGGCACAGCACACACATACTCTGATCCAAGGCAGAAGTGCCGATCCAAACGTAAATAATCCTGTCATTTTTTACAGGTACTATGCTAGTAGCAGTAAAACAAATTTAATAATAAAATAAGAGTGAATATTCAAGTGAGTTTGATCCCCACTGGGTGCAGCAGTGGAGCCAGGTCAAAAATTTATTGGGAGGGGGGGCCAGGCATTGTTGTCAACTCAAAAATCTTTGTACTAAATCAACCTCGAAAAAGCATCAAAATGCACTAAAAACATTGTTAGCCATTTTATGCCCATTTAAATGACTGGATTAGTCTTAAAAATGGCTAAAGATAGCTAAACATAGCCGTGTTTGTGTCATGTATACACACACATATTTCGCATTTCCGATGAGTCCTGCTGCCAACACTTTGCAACATATGTATCTAAGTTTTATCAAAATGTAACCCTCTGGTGAGGTGTCACAATTTTAAAAAAAATTTATATTTATTTCTGCCTTCCTGCCAGACTAGCCTCACCCTACCTCCACCCACACAAGTGTTAAACTACAGTTGCACGCAAAAGTATTCGACTCCCTTGGCATTTTTCCTATTTTGTTGTAACCTGTAATGAAAATGGATGTCATGAACCTACACACAATAATCCAAAATTGGTGAAGTAAATCTTTTTAAACAAAAACTAGTTTAAAAAAATTTGAAAGAATAAAAATCTGAAAACCCACTAGATTATTT
>VCCN01001601.1:2766994-2794904 GCA_006491835.1 Architeuthis dux
AAAAAAGATGGAAAAAACTGTAACAGAAACGTTTCACTTGATACGTCAAATATTTCGAGACTTTCCACAATATGGTCTCAGAAAAAAGTGTATAGTCGTCAGATTTGCGTTGAATCGAGTTTTTTTTAGCTTCTGAAAATCATCATAGATTTGTTGTTCAATTCAAATTTAACATTTTAACACTGAACTGAAAATGAAAAAATAAAAATAAAAACTATATTGCAAAATCCTTTTCTTGTTTTGTTTTTGTTCTCTCCCGTTCACTTCTTTCTCTACGATCTTCTCTTACTCTTAAGTAACAAAACAACAATTGCCAAAATGTTTTTTTGGTGGGTAAATTACATAGAAGAAAGATGATCTTAGCAGGTTCTTGTCTTAGTTTAAGTCAATAATTAAAACTAATTTAATTAAACATCTTTTAATTGCATTTTTACTTAATTACGCAATAAATGCATTTGTTATTGAAGAAAACGTTACAATCAATGGTAATGAAATTGACTTTATTGATTTTGATTTGTTTATCTTCATTCTTTAATAATACCAAATATAATTTTTGAGTCTTGATGCTTGTTTAGAGATAAAATAAATAAAAATATACAAATGTATTTTTTCCACACATTGTCATATTTTACAACCAACAACAAGGGGGAAAAACAAGATCATTTCCTTTCCACCACCAGGTGAGATAACAGAAATATAACGAGCGAATGTTCATATCACAGACCAAATAAATCTACCACAACATACAAAAATAAAAAAAATAAAGATAATTAAAGGTAGTAATACAGTCTCAGGAATACTGTTAAAGCGTAAGATATACATAGATAATTTCTTCTTACTCACGTTTTTTTAAATATTTTACTTCCTCCGCAAGTACATAAACCAACAAAATTACAATGAACAACAAAGCAAACGGTGTAAGCGGTGTATAAACCCACCTGAAAATTCTATCGTTTTTTGGTTATTGTTTTTACTTTGATTGCTTCAATTTCTTTATTCGAAGTTTTACAGAATAGTAATTAACTAAGAATGAAAATGTTGTTCGTATTCTAAGAATACGAACAACAAATTAATTATCAGTTCATTATTTATTTTATTACTAAGTACAAAATTGCATTATTATATATTCAGTTATGTTTCCTAATGAAAGCAAGATTGATATTTAAAAAGGCATTTTTGTAGTTTTCTGTTTTAAAGAATTAAAATGAGTACTATCAGAGCAGTGGGGTCCCGATCGGAATGCGCTTTTTGCGGCCATTAGTTCAATTCAAGATCAAAGTGTAATATCTGTTCTTCTCACGCCCACAAAATAAAGCATTAACTTCCCGTTTTCAATTTTAAACGTTATTATGATTTTATTTTAATTGTTTTCTTCATGAATGTTAATTTAATTCTATTTGTTTTTCAATTGACAAAAACAAAAGTTAATTTTATTATTGCTGTCTGACTGAAAAGTGAAAACCATGTGACATAGCATCCCCGTTTTCAATTTTAAACGTTATCATTTTTTAAATTGGTTTTCCTTAATAATTCTCTTATTTCTTTTTATTTGTGCGCCGTTTTTAACATCGAGTGAACGAGGATGTGGAACTTTACAATTTTGAATTTACAATCGGGACCACCTTCCCTACATTGTGCCAAATACAATCATAATAACGTTTAAAATTGAGAACAAGAAGTTAATACTGTTTCATTGACGTAACAACAGATACTACACTTTAGTTTTGAACCAAAGGCCGCAAAAGGCGCATTCCGATTGGGACCCCAAAGCTCTAATGGTGCCTTAAAATGAAAATAGTTATTCGATTAAAGCTAGCCCTTACTCAAAATCTGAAAATAGTCAACAACAAAAATGTTTCTTCTGATAAAGGACCTCTTAAAATGAATAAGTCAGTTAAATAATGCTGTGTAAAAATTGCTTTCTACACTTTAGTCTTCTTATAGTTTTTTTTAGTTTTTTTTTTAGTTCAGTTGGTCCTGAAGGTAGAACAATCTTTAATTTTAAGTTTAGTAGGTCCCGTGGTGAACAACTTTTACTTTCAATTTAGAAAAAATGTGTGATTTAAAAATTACTAAATATGTCTAAAGTCAGGAAAAACAATCGGGTGCTTTTTAAGGCTTTAGAAAAATGTTCATGAGCTAAATTCATTATTAATTAAAAGTCTGCAATTGATTCCCGGCTAAGGTTTGTCAAAAGGAGATTTCTGCTATTGCGGCCTTTTTGATCCAGGAGACCTAAAAACTAAAAGATTGAAAAGAATAGCCCTTATGTTTAACTTTTTACGGCTAGCTAAGTTGCAAACTAGATACTAGACACAAGAGTGGATGAGTTTAGTACGTCACAAGGCCAAATGGGGTGAGGGAGATTATGTTACGCCAAGCTTCCAAGTGGGGTAGGCCTGCCTGCCTGCCTGCCTGCCTGCCTGCCTAGAAAATCAACATCCGAAATGCTGTCTTTACCTAATTCGAAACACCGGCTTCTGGAACCGGTGAGAAACGTATTTCAGCTACGAAACAGGAGTGGGCGTGGTAAATTTCTTATTCAAAACATTTTTTTTCTTTTTTTAAGCGGTTAATTAATGTTTTATCCCTCTGCCGTGCATCTGGATTTGGGGAGAAATCTTTACTACATTTGCATCACTCATTGATGTACTTAAAATCCAATAACCAAGTTGTACATCAGCAAGCTTGAATATAATCTGGGATTTCTTTTGGTTCTACACCGCGAGAGGAAAAAGTAGTAGTAATTTTATATCACTCTATTATATTGAAAGGAGCAACTTTTTATTTAACCCAGTCTGTTTTTCTGTGGATTACCCATTATTTCCTTTTTGATTCAATGTTTATGCGAATACCAGGTGTGTATGGTGGTGAATTCAGAATTGTTTTCTTTTCTCACGTTTTGACATACTTCAAACATTCTGACATACTTCAAACTTAGAGATCTTGTGTTGTAAACTTGATAAATGAAGTTTCACCACAGGACGACACCTGTGTTTTAAATTAAGACTAAGTAAGTGTTATTCATTGAAATGAAGCTGAAAACTTACAATTAGCAAGCGTACCTTCTTTTTTTCTTTCTTATACTGTGTTTGAATTTAACAAATAGTAATTTTAAAATATTGATGTTTCAAACTGGTGTTTATTTAAAATTGAAATAGGCCATTTTTCATCAAGTCTCATATGGCCTTATTGACGAACACAATATAAAAACAAAGATAAAGAAAATAAATTATTAAAACGTAAAATATTTTTTAAAACGTGGAAAAGTTATTTTTAAAACTTAGCCACAGGTTGTTCTCAGGGTCATGTGACCAAACACGCCCATTGTCCAATGCTTGATGCAAATTAGAGATGAATGGGATTTTTCTGTGATTTCTGGTTTTTAATTCATTTGTATGTGTGTGCGATGAGTGAGAGAAAGTATGACAATTTAGAAGGTTTGATCATATTCAATAAACCCTTATTGACAATAAAGTTTTTAAAAAAACAATCAGCTTTCAAATTATTAGCCAAGTTAAATTTTAATCCATTATGTGATATTTATTTACGCTATTTGGAAAAAGGTTTTGTAATAATTCTGACTCCTCTAAAAAAAAAAAAAAAAAAATTCTTCGCTGCATTATTCCATTGTTGCCAAAAAAGAAACTTATTAAAATTATTAATATTCGTAAGAAGAGAAAACCGAAACAATTTCGGAACTCAAAACGAGCGAATTTGAAAATACACATTTTTGACAACATGAGAACTTTCCGAAGAAGAATTTAATTAGACTAATCTCACAACACAACCAATGTTGTTTTTGATTGTAAAAGGAACATCGGAATTTTTTATGGATAATATTGCTGTGAAGAGAAGTGGAGAAAATTCTTTAAAATTTGATTTTCTTGAGTTCCCAGACTGTACAAACTTTGGAACATTTTTCATGACCCATTCGTAGCTCTTTGTGAATCAAACTTTGAAGTAATTTTTATGTCGGATTCATTTTTACTTCTCTTCTACGTACATCTCTCTTACGTTTAAAATTCTAATACTGCACAAGCACATGGCATGTGGACTGACAGTGAAAGATTTGGCGAAATCAAGATATTGAATAGAATATAGTAAATTTAATAGATAAATAAAATTGAAATATTAGAACGGGAAAGTTTGAAATTGGTGACTAATCTTGTAGTTTTCAGTGCAAAATATGTTTGGCTTAATTAGAGCATAATCATTTAAAAAGAATCTGTTTCCAGGAGTCTGCCAACTCGTGTCGAAGTTTCACATTGTGGCATACACCGCTTTACGATAGTTCAGTTTCTTAAAAGAACAGACAATATTGACCTTTTATAATAAAAGGCTGGTCTTGATACCTGAATGTCCGGGTGTTTATATTACGTGAGGAACAGTCTATGGCCGTGGTACCGCCAACGCCTATGTATGTATAAAGGGACAGTCGATGTTATTGTTAGCTAACAAATTCCTGGTACTTATTTACTTACTAGTCACTACCGCTGTCCAATTACTATTTCTGTACAGCTATTTATTAACTACTTCCTTACAAAATTACTTACTCGATGTCTGCACATTTTTACACGCAGCCTTTTAATGCTTCTTATAAACTTTACACAGATGTGGGAAGCGTAAAAAAGGTAAAGTACTTACATTTCAAGTGCTACAACAAGGTTTTTCAGAGCTTCTTATCATTTCAGTTTTTTACTAAAACTATTTAGTTCTTTTATATTGTGGAATATATAAAAACTTAATAGCCATAAATGTTCGGGGAAAAAAATAAAAAGCCTCTAAACGCGAACAAGTAAAATATAGTCTTTTGTACCACTGTACCAGGGAGGCTCAGGTGCTTGGACTCAGTTGTTGATAAAAGTTTTTACTTATTAAAAGTTAAATCCTTTTTATTTTCATTGTCAAACAACAAGTAACTTCCACTACTAGGGGAATAAATACTCAATTTTTATTTCCTTAAACTCTTAAGGTTTGAAGATAGAAAACAAGCTATAAACTTTATACTTCTCACTTTGAGATTGCAATAGACTATTGCCAATTGGGAATGTAAAACAAAAATAGAACTTTTAATTCTTAGCATTTTTCTTTGTATTTTTTTCTTTACAAAATTCATTTATTTCTCTGACAGTGACAGGCGAACTGTATATTTTCTCTTTATTTGATTATTGTATTAGAGCTGATTATGGGCTTAATGGTTCACAGTTTGAGTTAAGGCATGGCTTTGAAAAAAGAAGTTTTGTTTAAGGGAAAGTACTTTAAAGTAGCTTCCAATATTTTAAAATCTTTGGTAGTAAATATCGGAAAACACCGGCAAATTTACAAGCGGAAGAAAACTCCTTTGAAAATTGCACAATCGGCTATTTTCCGTCTTCGACAGAACAGTTAATAGAAAACGTTGTCACATGATGATCTATCAAAGGTACTTTCCTCTGAAAACATGAACATCTGAGTGACATGTCAGAAGTGATGGTTTCCATCGACACTGTCATTTATTGAATTTTTTATCATATAAAAATTCGATTCGTCTGTTTATTTTTTTCCTGAGATCAAGAAAACTTGTACATCTATTCTTATGTATCGAAGTAAAATATGACTTTATTGTTCAGTACGAGGGAAATTGGTTTTTGAAAGATTTTTTTTGTTAGTATACTGTTTACTATTGTTTTGTACCATTTTTTTTTTTTTTTCGTTTTGATGAATTAGAATTTTTTTCAGCAGACTCTTTGTCACATTAAAACTAAAAACGAATAAATCACATTTTATCTGCATTTAGTTCTCAATACAGATTCCATAGTCTGTTATCAGTCTAAAAGTTTTCTTTTTTTGGGACATAGTGGGTCAAATTATTTTCTTAGTGCTGAGAAAATCATACTTAGATCTCAATTCAAATCACATTTTATGCCATTATTCTTCCAAATACATCGTATTTTTACATTAGATCGTTTTTTTTATAGTAATTTATAAGACATTTTTGTAGTTTTTTATGTGCCAATTAAATGTCTTGGTTTAATTAAAACCTAAATATATTTGTTTTATTACAGATTACTTATATAATGACAAGTCTCGTATTTATTTTAACCGAATGAAAATTATAAGCTGACAAAAAATTCTGAAAACGGTGATGGTTTCCTATCCTTTTTTCATTAATAATAGATTCAAATAAAATATACTTTCACATGTTTATCTTTATCGATCACTTGAATCATTATTGTGAAATTTGAACATAACATTTTTAGAGAATCAACAATTCGTTTTTCTATTCTGCTATGGTCGTCTTACATAAAGGCTTTTAAAAGTAAACGTACTAAGCTGATCTGAAGGAAATAAAACTTGTCCATTGTTTTAAATGATCGTTTTCCCCAATTTCAAATCAATCAGCTGCTTTAAATATCAATCTTTTTCAATTGATAAACCATAAGTAATCAGCAGCAGTTGTAGACTACATGAGTGTTTACTGTTTACTTTTTGGTATATCACGAGTCGGTTTTCTTAGGAAGGGCGGTTTGTTTCTGGATTAATCCATATTGTCGGAACGCCTTTGAAAAAAAAAAAGTAATATCACAAAGAATTTCAATTGTAATAAAATGGAGACTTTAAACGAAATTTCGTTTGTCTATAAATGAAAGGCCAACTTTTAAAACAGCATGGCCACCAATTTTTGGTCTTGCATTGAAAGTGTCATAACATCTCAGTTGTTTTTCATTACTAGAGTTGATGCTATTTACTATATTCTTAGCGTAATCTGGCATAAGGCCACATTGGGAACCCAGTGAGGATCGAACTCGCTACACTAATGATCAGCCTGTGAGATAAGCTTCCTAACCAATGTACTATGGCAGTCACTAGAGTTAGTTATAGCATCTTTACATGCCTCTATTCATAATATCCCAAGAACCATAATTTTTCTTTGCTCACCTCTTGCTTTCCGGCATGTTATGTCGGCTGGGGCCTAGAATGCACGGGGTAGGATCCCCCCAACCAGAGGCCACCTGTTTTTTCACCAAAGTTGCAAGACACTAATTAAAAACAAAAAAATAACCTTTCACCAAAGTCACAAGCCTCTATTTAAAAACAAATAACCTTTCACCAAAGTCGCTAGGCTATTTATTTGAAATTTTAAACTGATTTCGGCATTAAATGACCATATCAAGGGTTGATATGCCACTAAACAAATCAATTAATATTGCTTTCTGGCACATTTGTCCAGTAGATTAACACACAGAATAGGACAGATAACAAATTTAATATATGAAGTCATATTTATTGACACATAAATAAATACATATGAACATGCACACATGAACTTTTATAAATAATAGAAAAAATAATCTGGGATCAGGGACAGCTTTAATCCAATTGCTCCCAATTGGGTCCTGCATCTAAAGGGGACCTGTGCTAGGGTAATCCACTTTAGTCTTGTCAAATACACACAAAATTGCAACATGGAATGAAACTCTAACTACAGCTTGTGAGATGAGCTCAATAACCAAGGTTCTGCAAATATAAGAATTCACTCTTTTAATTTTAGCCTCACTAGCTAATCTATTTTTTCCCAGCACTCAACATGCTTAATTTTACAAGATTTCAATCTGTTTTTTTGTTGTTTTTTTTGCTAAAAGGTTTATGATCTCATTAAAGTTGAAGACCTATTGAACATTTTCTAAATGTTGTATCCACATTGAGACTGATGATATATAAGAAATATAAATTAATCTGCTTTATAATATTGATTATAAAAGAACACTTTCAGGATAATCTTATAAAGCAGATTAATTTTCTTTAACAACATCGGTAATCATAGTTTTGAGAAGGGTCATTAACATTCAAAGAGTTTTTCGAACGATTGAACACCTTGTTGTTTGTGTTGTTAACAGTAACAGACTCTAGGAACATAAAACCATAAACAAAGGTGAAATAGAAAAATCTGTGGTGGCAGACCACATCTGGATTGAGAAAGGCGAACACTATCCTCTCTCGGAAGAAGTCCGGATTATAGACATGGATCACCGTTGGAAACTGAGAAAAGAAGCAGCAGCATACATCAACATGTTGGCAAGTGTGGATTTCAACTCGATGTGACTTCCGCTACTCAACAGGGGCAAGGTATGGAAATCCAGTCCTAACAAGGAAAGGAAAGGAAAACCCCCGAATCCTCCAATGTTGCTACCATTGGAGAGAAAAAAACCACCATTACATTCTGATAGTAGTACACCTGAAGAAGGCCATAGAATGGATTGGCCAAAACGTTGTGTAAACAACACAAACAACAAGGAATTCAATTGTCTAAAAAACTTAATCAGTAATCTTTTCTTTTTTTTTTTTGTAATATGGAGAAAAATAAGGAAGGAAAAAAAATTCAGATTAAAAGGTACAAGTGAAATGAACTTTACACATCTTTTAAAAGCTTTGTGACCTTAGTCAATTGTAAGCATCCTTCCCCACTGATAATAATTCTAAAAGTACCGCCTTACACTAAATTGGTATTACAGATTTTAGAAACATTTAAGTAACTCTCAAAAATACATGAGGTACTCCGTATTTGATAAACAAACAAGAAAATGTTTGCTATTTTTTAAATATCAGTGTTTATCATGCAAATGTTCTGGGAGTGATGTAAATAAATATTTTTTTAAAATCAATTGCACTTGTTTTTTCTACTTAAATGTTAATTACCTACAAGTGTATTAGGTTTATTTTTAAAATTGTCAGATGGACAAAGTTTTTAAAGAACTATTAAGTGTAGTGATGTAAATTATGATTGGGTTAATATTTCAAATGAATTCTGTGTTGATTTTTTTAATATATTTTTTTAAACTTCAGATTTGCGTATGAACCATAACTAATACATTCTGAAAGGATGATGACTTGGAGCTATTCAAAATCTCTATGGTAGGTAGAATTTGTTTCTCTCTGCAGGTTTTACAAGTTGTAGAAACCAATCATATTAGTAGGAAAGTCTACTTTTATTGCAAATCTCTTATTTTAATAACATTTCCTCTCCTTTTTTCTGAAACTATCTTAAACATTTTATAAATAAACTTCTTGAAAAATTATACATATAATATGTATAGATTGGAATTTCCTGGGTACATGGGTGGTAGTAATGGTTTCATCTGTGTATCTAGTGTGGTTAAAATGAACTGAACTGGTCGATATATTAGCAACCATTTTTTTGTTGTCATTTTCTGGAGAAATAATTTGACAAAGGCTGAAGAATGGATTGGCCAAAACATTGTTGTATTCAGTGTAGTACTACTCTGTACCCTTAGGAATAAGGTAAATCTAATGGCTGCACCTTTTGTTCACATATTTCTGCAAATAATTCAAAACATTTTGTGTCCATATGAAAATGGATTGAGACGCCAATGAACCAAGCTATTCAGGAGTGAAAAGGAAGCGGATAAGAAGTGTTATTTAAAGTGATTGAATTTGATGACAATGAAATGATTTACAATGAAAACTATTCTGTAAGTGAAATTGAGTAAGTGCACACACACACACACACACACACACAGTGGTGATGACAGCAGTGACATTGAGGATAGACTGAGGGATCAGATGAACAGAGGGCTGATTTGTTCTGTTGCACAGGCAGTTCTGAAATAGTGAAATTTACCAAAAATGTCCAGGGATAGTGTATTGGCAAGTGGTCAGATTTCCGGGTTCAATGGGTTAAATAAATCAGAAATGAATCCATATAAAATTCCTAAAAGGCTAATTTCAAAGGACTAAAATATGTGTAAAAGAAAAAACATCAGAATGGCTTTTATAAAATATAACAGATCTTTTCAAAGCAATAATGAAACATTTATGCTAAATTGGTCCTTTAGTTTGTGTCCAGTAGCGTCTATGCTTACATAAATAGTTTGTGTCCAGTAGCGTCTATGCTTACATAAATAGTTTGTGTCCAGTAGCGTCTAGGCTTACATAAAAATGTACTCTCTTCTTACTATAATTCATCAAATGTCTGCCTGTGATAGCAAAACTCAGGAACCTCACAACATTCTCCATGAAATACTAATTTGTGATGTACCGGAATATCAATCCAGTTGGATATCCAGCGCCGTGTTCCAAAACAATTATCACTGCCACCATGAGAATCTGGTGCCGGTTATCTGACCGGATTGATATTCCGGTACATCACTAATACTAATGGGACCCCAGAGCTGGATTTGAAAATTCCAACACTTTTTAAGCTTGGCGGGGTGGGGGGTGATTTATAATGTAATTATTATGCTGAATTGGTCCTTTTATTTTGTGCCTGACCGTGTTCACATTTGTGCTTGCCTGAAAATTTACTATTACTTATATTCATCAAATGTCTGTCTGTCCATCTATATTAACATACCTCAGGAACCACACAACATATCATCACCTTGAAATTTTCAAACAAAATTTTGAAAATTCCAACACTTTTTAAGCTTCTAGTAGGGAGTTTGATTTACAATGTAAATGTGGTCTTAGCATAACTCAAGGATGGCTAGAGCTATGGTGAGCAAATTTTTGGTGGTTACTATAGGACCCTAAGTGTGTATTTTTGCATATCAGTTGTTGGACGTTCAAAAAAATAACAATATGGGGTCTTTGTTCGCGCTTACCCTGATAATAATGATCTGATTTCCATGTATCTATCCATCTGTATAATATTGTCTGACGACCTCTGAGTAGCCAAAGTGGTGCATTGTATCCAGGGGTATAGAATTAAGGTACCCCTAAAAAAATAGTTTTGGTCTCTTATTAGAGCCAAAGGTCCAATTTAGATCTTCTGCAGGAACTAGGCAGAAATACTGCCTGTAGGACGGGTATTACAGCTAGTAATATTAATTCATTGTTCAACATTAGTACTTGTAAAATGTTTGTGGAGATGGATTAGGCACACTGAAATATATTACACAAGTGTATAATTGTTTTTATTTAACCTTATATTATTTTAGTTTTTTAAGACTATATTTCAATAAAGTGATTATGATAATTTTTTGAAGATTTCTCTTGATTGTAAAATGCATTGTAAAGTGCTTGATTGCAATCTCCTCTAATATTTCCTTTTTTCAGTGTCACCAGGAATTTGCTTCTTTAAATAAAAGAATGGAAGTGCCACAGTCCAGCATGAGATCAGAAGATTGCACGTGTGGGACTAATTCTTCTGAATGGTAAGTTTCCTTGATACAATCAGGTACAGTAGACCTTCACTAATCTGGCACCATTAAGACTTGGGGAGTGTCGGATTAGAGAAAATGTTCAATCGCAGATGGATTACCCCTAAACCATGTCATCATACCTTTAAAATATCATGCAAATCTGTATAAGTTAGATAGTAAGGGAGCAGAAAGATTAAATCTAGTTTTAGTTTTTCATGAAACACTCTTGCTTGTTCATTGCTTGTTCATTCACCATATCTACAGACAGTTCAACACCTTCACTTACACAAAGCTCAAACCACTTTATCAGCACTTTTAGTTCCAACATCTTTGAGCCACTATCAAGAAAAAAATGTAGCAGTTTTCCTTTCTGTTTCTTTGTCATACACTGTTAAAGTACCAATGTTGTAACACTTGGACAATCTTTTCACCACTGTCCAGTTTTTTCAAGAGTTCAACCTTATCTTTAATCGATAATGTGTGGTTTTTACACTTCACAGAGGGTGTTGCACTTCCTTTATTCACTGGAGCCGTAACTGGGATTCAATAAGAGCAAAAGATTTTAATAAATGCAGGAAAACAAGCAGGAATCGCATGCCTGTATTTACAAGAGCACATTAACAGGTGAGCAGATCGAGTGTGTAGGGACACGGGTGTGTAGGGTACCCATACCGTAGAAAATAATATGGCAGAACATATATCCCTGTCTACAATTATAATTTACATTCGGCCTTGTTCAAGGAAATAAACAAATGTGTATGTAACATATATAATATTTATTCATAGAACAAATAACAATGAATGAAGGATTGTGATAAGTCTTGCATTGAGAAATGTTCATCAGTTGATTGGAACAGAAGAGTCAATTGAATTAAAGTTCTTAAGAAGTTGTAAACACTTGATGTGTAAGTGAGTCTATGTGTGTAATAACACTTGTCATGTCAATGAGTGTATACATGTCTATATATCAGGGACTTATTTGCCTTTGTTGAAAATGTCTGTGAACATGTTTGGCATGCACAAGTGAATGCATGTGTGTTATGTGAGTCATACAGCTGTGCCGGGCTGTGATGAAATCTGTTGATTTGTTTATAAGGGAAATAGGTAGGCTCCCACGAGCCTTGGATTTTAGATGCATTTTCATTGGTCGAAAAATAGTTGATATCCAAAATAATTTTTGAGTTGCTGCTGAGCCATTTGAATTATTTAGTTGTTTGAACTTGCGCCTTTTTCTACTTCATTGGCGCAATTCTTTGGAGCCTATTTTGTTTGGATTTTTTTTTGCGTATCTTTAATAAAGTGCTAAATAGTGCAAATAAAACAATGTGCAACAGGTCACTGTGGTACCACGGAAATTTGAAATCACTGCCGAATTAGTGAAGGAACTGGATTACAGGTTGCTGGATTAGTGAAGGAACTGGATTACAGGTTGCTGGATTAGTGAAGGTCTACTATGTATTTTCATTTATATTTTTCTTTGTCAATAATATTATTGAAAATGTTCTGTTTTATACAAAAATCTGCATAAACTTTTAACTTTTATGAGTTATGTATCAAAATGAACCAAATTAATTGAGGCTACAAATTCATATTGAAACCCATAAAAAGGCAGAGTTTCTGATATCAACTTTCATATTAAGCATATCAGCCCCCAACCCTGGAAGATTGATGCCATGTAATCTTACAGAGAAGGATGTCTTTGTGGAAGATCTTTTTATAACAGACTTGCTTAAAAGGCTACCTTGCTGGTCATTAAGCTTGATGTCAAGTTACTTCCTTTGTATTGAATTAATATTTTAATTATTTGCCAAAAAATAAGGGAAACTACTCTATAATTAGTTTTTTCCCCAAAAAGTGTAAAAAAAGTCCCCCCCCCCACTTTTGATCCCTAAAAAGTAAAAAGAAAGTTCCCCCTCAATTTTGACCCCGAAAAGGGAAAAAAATGTTCCCCTCCCTTTTGACCCCTGGAAGTAAAAAGTAAAAAGAATGTTCCCCCTCAATTTTGACTCTGAAAAGGGAAAAAATGTTCCCTTAACTATTCACCCTTAAAGAGAAAAAAATGTTCCCCTCCCTTTTGACCCCTGGAAGTGAAAAAAAATATTACTCTCACTTTTGAGCCCTTAAAAGTGTGATTGTCATAGGAAAGAACCTGATCCCAGTATGAGTAATGCAAAGAAAGCATGTGCATCACTCCATGTTTCAAAAAGTTCCAGACGTAGTAATGTATAACACTTTTTGTAATCAATTCTCCTTGTAAAGATCCCATAAATAACATTTTTTTACTATGGACGAGATATCTCGAGATAATTCCTAGGTGTTATTTTCTGCATGAAAATACTGAACATATATCATATTAAATAAACTTATTATTTTTTATTTAAAGACTTAATTTAACTTAATAGCTTGATTGCACACAACCATTCAGTAGATTCAATTTTCAATGAGGCCTCAGAGAATCTGTAGTTATTTATATGCTACTACTATGTATCGAGAACGTTCCATTCAGAATGTATACCTTATCTATCGACTGAGTACCATCTAGTATTGAAACAGTGAAGTTCAACACTAGATGGACAGAGTGATTTGTGATACTCCAGTTAGATATCAGTTCCTATCATTCTGGCCATGCATCAGCGCATTGTATTACGATTGCCTGGAATTATTCAAATTTTCGAATATCCTGGGTAGTCACGGCGCACACCTTGGGAATCACTGCCTTACAGGGTTAAAGATATTTTTTCTCCAAAATTTGGTCACAAAGTTTAGTTTTGCTAATGTTTTATTTGCTCAGGTCAAGATTGATTATGGGTTTAATTTCTTTTGCAGTTACTGCCTGAACAGGGAAGATATGGGCGAGTGGTTTAACAAAATGCTCACTAATTCTCTCTCTGTCAATCATCGTTGCATGCCAGTAATGAGATATTTTGTCAATATATCTGTCAATAGAACAGAAAGCAGGGAAAAGTGGATTCATGCCTTTCCCAAGGACATTACTGCAAAGTTAGCACTAGCAGTTTGCTATGTTGGTAATTGTTATATCACCCATATTGTACACCAAACCATGTTATGGCTATGATAATGCCTTGAGTTAAATTAATTGGTGTTTTAGATTAACTGGGAAAAAAAATCATTAACTAAATCTCTCTTAACCCATAAGAACTCAGACCCATTTCTACTTGAAGGAACATTATGTGGGATTCTGGGTAGGCAAATTGATACACAGTCACATGACTGCACCAGGATGTTCAGTATATGTCACTTAGTACACGTCACTTAGTACACTTCATGAGTTAAAATCAAGGATAAAATATAATATTATATAAGAGACTGTGCAGATCAATTAAATTGTATGTGACACCGGGGTCACAGTGGGTTCTTATGGGTTAAGTTGAAATTATTTTGCAGACATCCCTTTGTTGTGCAATGAGTAATAACATTTACTCAAATTTTTTATGGAGCATGATAATGATTTAAGTTGGATTTCCAGGTTCAAACTTAAACATTGGAATACATTTTTTGACGTTTCTTTATTTACTACATGGTAATTGTAGAACAATCTGTTTTTATATCTTCAGAAAAATTAACGCAAATTAGCAACTCATTAATATCTATACTTAGTCTATTTTGATCTAAGAGCCAAATTTAGTTTGCATTCATAGTGACTATATTAAAGGTTACACTTGAGAAAAAAATTGATTTCTTATTGTGATTGCAAAGGTGCCTCAGAGTATGATTGGTATTGTCTACATAGGTAAATCAATAAATCTGTAGCATAATGAGGAAAAAAGCATTTTTTTTTCAACATAATCTCCTTTTTTGTTAATGCACTTAATCTGTAGCTTAATGAGGAAAAAAGCATTTTTCAACATAATCTCCTTCTTTGTTAATGCACTTAATTCAGTGGTGAACATTATACCGAGATAGTTTTCATGTCCGGCAACAGACTTATGATCCACCTTCATGAATATGCATTCTAAGGCACTCTTCAGTATTTCAGTCATTAAATAATGATGTACATTGCTTGCTTACTTCACTCTTTCCAATTCTTCCTTTGTAGGTTACCAGATGTAAAAAAACAGTTTCCATCTTACATGTATAGCAACCCTTTTGCTGAAGTGACAAAGAGTGATCGAAATGAAGAAATCCAGCACTGCAGTGTGTGCATGAAGGGCTTTTACAATACTCATGATTTGCAGGAACATGAACGAACTCACATGGGGGGCTCACTCAGCACAAATGGAGACCGGGTTGCAGGTGATATTGGGCACCACACTTCATTATCTCCAGACTGTGACATGTTAAGAACAGGCAGTGCAACTGGGGGGACATGCCCCCACATAACAGACTGTGAAAGCAACAATGCTGATGAAGGCAGGCCCCACAGTGACTTATGTCTTCATAACAATGTGACGGATAAAGGTGGTGGAACCAGCCCCTCATCTCTTCGTGTGGGTCGTAGCAATGTTAAAAGGCTATCTGAGGCATCATCGACAACAGCAATGTATCCCTGCGATTTATGTGGGGAAAAGTTTACCCTGCGGGGCAACATGGTAAAGCACAAAAAGATGCATGAAGGTCAACGACCTTTTGCTTGTCCTGTTTGTGGTAAGGAATTTAGTCTGCGGGGCAACATGAAGAAGCATCAAGTGATCCATGAGGGATCAAAGCCGTTCAACTGTGACATTTGTGGCCGGCAGTTTAGCCTTCGAGGTAACCTGCATCAACACCAGGTTGTTCACACTGGGGCAAAACCCTTCATCTGTTCTATTTGTGGCAGACAGTTCTCTTTACGGGGGAACATGGAAAAGCACAAACGGATTCACAACTACTAAATAAAACAATACAACATTGGAAAGAAATAAGACTATGGGAGTTGAAGAGTTGTCTACCTTGAGTGACTAGATTCCCAGCGAGCTATGTTTGTGAGCATACACACGTATCGATATATACATGTGTAAGGTTTATATTTTACAATAGTTTTGCTAGAAAGGATTTGGGGGGAAAATTTTTTTAATATGCAAATGTTGTTTCCCTCAAGACATTTAAATCCTTAGCTCTAATCAATGTATTCCTGTGATGATAATACCCTAAAAATCATACACAAAATATGTTCTGTCTGTAGAGCTGACCTAGTTTTTATAAAAGGAATGTAACACTTTCTCTCTAGTTCGATGTGCTCCAGATTTCTGACAGTTTGCTCTTGAGCAAGAATTATCTGCAGCCAAAATCTGACTGTATGGTCAGTGTAGAATGCAATATAACAAGAGAGATCAAATCTTCCTTGAATGAAAATATATGCATACAAAAGTAAAAATGAAAAGAAAACATGCTATATAACAATGGAACAGTCTATTGTTTATATGATACAGTAAAAAGAACCGTTTTGTTCAGGTCCCAGCATCCCAAGTCTCATTAAAATTTACAAATGGGGTGTGTGTGTATATATATATGTATATATATATGTATATATATATGTATATATATATGTGTATATATATATATATGTATATATATATATATATATGTGTGTATATATATGTGTGTGTATATATGTGTGTGTATATATATATATATGGTAGATGTGATTAGACAATGTGGAAAACAAAGATTGAGAAAAGCGTGTTATGTCTCAAACATATTTATTATCTTGAAGATAAGCTTTTATGTATTTCTTCATCAGAAGAAATTTGAACATAGTAGAAGAGCGCTGCTATCCATGCCAGGTGGTTGAAATAAAATGAAGAATATTTTTCTCTGCTTGGAGAGGAAATTTATTTGGCTGAAGGTTCTTTTGCTATGTTCAAATTTCTTCTGATGAAGTTGTTTGTAACAATGAAATGCATAAAGGCTTATCTTCATGATAATAAATATGTTTTAGACGTAACACGCTTTTCTCAATCTTTCTTTTACGCATTGTCTAGTCACTTCTACCATTCTATCAGATTCCCTTACATCCACATCACAAATATATATATATATATATATGTGTGTGTGTGCACACATAAACACCATTTATATTCAATCAGTTTTCTCTCATTGGTTTTTTGAGGAATAAAAAAAAACTTGTGTCAAGCTGAACATTGCTTGGAATGACTTTGCCTTTCACATATACACAACCCTTAAAAATACTTGCATTAACATCATCTAGTTTTAATGTTGCAAATCTTTCATATTAGAAATAATTTCTATTTTAATACCTGTTTCAAAATCTTAATGATGAAAAAACATCTACCTATATACTTAGGTATGCAGTACATAGACAATCATGAAAATGACAAGATGATTTTTATATAATTATAACATAGTAGTCATTTCCCTTCAATGATCTGCTGTTCAAATTGCTCTTATAAGTGTTATATACATACTTATGTATAGGATTATGTACTCAGACTCCAAGTCTAAAATTGGATAATATTTTGCTTTTGCAAGACTGATGCCTTTTAATAATGAAAATTATTTTGACTGACTAGCCTTTCATTACTTTTGTGAGCAGTATGCTTCTCACAAACTAAAAGAGACATCTGACCAAAAATAGACAAGTCTAATATGCAACCACTAATCTATTGAGTTGAATGTGTACAAAGCGTAACTTTTTTTTTAATATAAAAAATGTTTCTTTTGAATAACCAGATCAGCAACTTCATCAGGCAAACATCTTCCTAGAAATGTGTGTGTATATCTGCACACATGCGCACACATTCACAAGACTGACAAAGTACAATAACAATGGCTAACAGCTTATATCAGTATGGTTTACCTCTTGTTATAATGAAGGGGAATAACTCTTATATAAGGAGTTAACCTTTGAGTGACTAGTTTAGTTTTAGTAATCTGCATACAGGATACATAGATGAATACATGCACTACAATTGTGGGGATAAAAAAACTACAGCTAAACAATCTACAACAGCATACCTGTCCTGGTGTTATAAGTTAAACAACTTTTGTATGCAAAAGTTGTTTATCTTTAGTAACCAAATTCTAAAATCTTAAGTTTCTTTTTCCGTTCCTGAAATTAACAAAAAAAACTGTTTTGGGGTGGATTTATCAATCTTTGATATTAGAATTATATTGAAAGATTTGTATTTAACTTCGTTATCATCGTTTTGTTTTTATGAATGGCTTGCATATAAACACTAGAAGGAAGAACATTTTACAATGCCACAACAGGCTAGTGGATGAACCAAAAAAAACAAACGCAGTATTTCTCTTGATATAAAGAGTTCTCTCCCTTATTGCTTCAATTTGTGGATGAATGAGAAAGACACGTATAATTACATATTCTGGATGTCACGACTGCCTTGAAGTAAGAACAGTAGACTGAAGTGCCAATTGAGAAGCTATGTTAGTGAGTCATTATGCTGTACCCACCTTGGAGAAGGAATATTGTGACTTTATACCAAAGCATAAAGAACTCCTTTCTTCAAGTGGTCAGTTTTTTGCAACAACAAAAAAAAAAATCCCTGACTCATGTAGTTTAAATATCTACATACATTTAAAAGGAACCTTTTCTTAAGTGGTCTTTTATTTGTAAAAAAAAAAATCCATGATGTCCATTTGTTGTATATTTATTAATATGTACTGGATGTACAGACAAACAAACACTGTATGTTTCATAGTCATGACTTGAAATTCAGCAGGGGATACAAACATTGTCATTTTTTGATGAAAACAAAACCGAAAAAAATATTGTTTTTGAACTTTTCATATCTACTTTGTAGATTTGAATACACCTATATTGTGAATGAAGAATGCATTTACTTGTAAAACAAGGTGTTGTTACTTGAAATCTCATACTCTCTCAAATTATATATGAGATAGATACACAGTCATTTCTGCTATTATGTGGTTGTTGAATAAAGTCAATGTTTGTAAAACACAGGAGTTGAGTAATATACAATTCCAAAGCTAATGTGATTAATACAATTATTGTTGATTGTCTTGTTATTTTTATATTACCAATTTTCTGAGGAGTCAAACAAAAGGATAACTATGCATTATACCAGAAATGACTGTGTACAGCAGTGGTTCCCAAACCCTTTTTGGCTGCGACCGTGAACACAGAATCTTTCTTGCCAGAGCAGAAACATAATTTCAGTGTTTTTTTTTTATCTAGTTCTATCCAATAAATTTTACTTTAATGTAATAATCAAGTACAAGTATTTGACGTGAACAGACTGGAATACACCTGGAGTATCATCATACATTTGTAGATGCTTTATTATTTACAACTATTTTCTGGTTCCAAAGTTTCAATGATGCTTTATATTCAGAAATTATTGTGATATAAATATACTTTTACCATTTTTTTTTTTAAACATTAAAAAAATTTTTTTTCCCCCAAACAATCATCCCATGACCCTCATTAGGCTATGGGTTTGGGAACCACTTATGTTGAGTTTTACTGTTTCCATTTGGCTAATGTCTTGACTGATCAGTGAGCTTAAACAATCACAGAACAATTTGCTTGATATCAGTTAGTTACTGTCTCAAATGTGCATATTCAGTAGCTTTAAGATATATTATTTACCTCTGCCAATGAAATTGAAGGATGTATATGTATTCACTAGAGCCTATCCGTCTGTACACAATATCTCCAAAAGTTTGAGATACTTTATTATTCTGCAAGAAAAGAGGTTAAAAAACAAACAGATAATAAAAAGGCTAAATTCAAATTTCAAGGGAAGTAACCCAATGTCATGTAACAGTTCTCTCCCTTGTTTTTTAAGTTAATTTTCATTTAGTTTTTATTTAGTGTACAGCAGAGGTATGAGCTCTCTTAGTACTTTCTAGTTTACAACTGTAGTTATCTCTTCTTTCTAGCCAATTTACTGCCCGTGTCCAGGTTAAATGAAGAAGTCCATGTTCTCAAAGAGTGTTTAACTCTTTCTTCCCTGATAACGCCTTGAGGCGTGATAATAAATTTCACTCATGACCTGATCACGCGTAGAAACGTGATCTTATATTTGCATTATTTCCCGGGCAACAAAAAAAAAATTACTAAAAAAACGCATTTAAATCATACACATTTAAATAACTGCCAATCAATCAATAGTAATACCTTTTTAAATTAACTTTTTCATGGTTTTATTTCATCGGACTTAGAAGTGATACATTGGGGATAATCACTGAAAATTTAGTAAGCATACATTTAATATTAAAAGAGATATAACAATTTATTTACTGCCCATCGTATTTCTTTTTGTTAAGCCACAGGCTGTTAAATTAGTTTAAGGGCACACAGGCACATTGTTAGAGCAGGCAGTCAGGGAAGTAATCAAACATGGCTGTCATGAAGGAAAGTGTTAACCAGCAATGATATGGATGGCTTTGAATTTTGGGTGATGGAGACATCTGGGTAACAATTCATCAAAAGTTCAGACGTTGGTCCCACTTTGTAATGAGTCTTACAAATATAAAGAACTATAACAAAACCAAACAAAAAGTATTGAAGGCACCTTGCTGTGCAGTAGTGGTTGATAAGCTAGTCTCACAGACCTTTACTACTGTAGTGAATTTGATCCACACTGGGTGTCCCGCACTTGTGGCCTTGTGCCAGACTGAGCTTAGTAAATTATTGAACAAGGGCACTGATAGAAATGTATTGCTTAGAATGCTGATCTCACAGAACATTGATCAATAATCAATAACTGCTAGTGTCTCAAAATTCATTGATCAGAAGTTGCTTTAAGCAGAAAGTAAAGCAATAACTGCTAGTGTCTTAAAATTCATTAACTGATTAACTTTCTGCTTAAAGCAACTTCTGATCAATGAATTTTGAGACATTAGCAGTTATTGATTAATTAACTTTCTGCTCAAAGCAACTTCTGATCAATGAATTTTCAGCAGAATAGCTGCCAAGTAATCTCTTTTTACTTATTTCTCTAAGCCCAGTTAAATGCAAAGCCACATTTGAGCACCACTCAGTGAGGCTCAAACTAATTATCAATGTCCTGTGAGATCAGCATTCTAAGCAATACATTTTTATCAGTGCCCTTGTTCAATAATTTACTAAGCTCAGTCTGGCACAAGGCCACAAGTGTAGGACACCTAGTGTGGATCAAATTCACTACAGTAGTAAAGGTCTGTGAGATTAATTAAGCAATAACTGCTAGTGTCTCAAAATTCATTGATCTATGATTATTTTAAATAGGACTTTCGGGTTAAAAGGAAATTCCTAATCTGGTCTCATATATCCAAAAACAATATTTTCTTCAGTCTAATGTTGAAGCATTCTAACTTGTCACTTAACCCTTTCATGACTCCTGGGACATATATATCCCAAGGTTTCTATGACTTATATATATATATATTCTGTAGATCTCTTTTCTACTGGGATGTTTGTATCACAAAAAATAAAGTAAATGAGATTTTGCCAGTTTTTACAACCGAAGGCAATGACATCATAGTAGTATGAAATTAGTTTGCATTACATGAATGAGAAGTTGCAGGGATCTAAATCTGGACTGTGGTGAGGGGCTGACAGACCTGGGTGATGCAATGTTTTACCAAAAGCCCTTGCAGGAGACTTAAAGAATCTATTTTCTCTGTCATTGTGAATGTGACAGTCACACAGTACACAAGATCACTCAGTGGTGTCTCACTGCCGGCTGAGTAACACCATAGTTTGTTCACGCATGCGCAGTAAGGTCCCCCTAATTGGTGGCCGTTATGTCAAGGCTGTGAAACTGGTTCTCGAGATATTCAAAATAGCTGGATACTTTCCAGACGGACCTTGTATATAGAGGTATCTACTTGTTAAGAGTCATTCAGAGGTTGATATAAGTATTTGTTAGGCTCAGTCAATTTGGCTAAAAGGCTGCATAACTAAAGCACTCAAAGAAGGATGAAGCCCTCTTTCTATAACTTGCAAGTTAAGTATACTAACCTGTATTCTATCAAAAGTGGTTATGAGTTATATAAAGTCTGTATGTGCTGCTATGGTTTTCTATAGTGAGGTGCTTAGCCAAATGTGCATTTTGTGATAAAAGCATACGATTTGGTACACTTATAGCCAAAGGCATTCCAAAAGAAATTTGGATATTGAGCTATCATGAATTTTCAATAGGTCGCCCATGGCAGACATTAAATGTCTGCCAGCAACATCTGTTTGGTGTGATGATGGTGGTGGTGATTATCACACTAGCACCACCATCATCATCATATCACTGCCATGACCACCACAACCACTATCATCAGTATCATCAGCCCCATCTACACAGTGAAGATAGTTGTGGTGTTGAAACCAGCATCTGACCCCACACGTGGTGCTTGAATTGTGAGGTAGAAGGAAGCTTGTGGGAAAAGTTCCAAATTCAAATTCTGCATCATAAAAAATATATGATTTAGACTAGTTTATACAACTTTATCGCAATTACAATGGCGGCCATCTTGCATTTTCAATGACTTGCATGTATTATCCAAATGGCAATTCCAAAAAACTATGTATGATACATAAATTCAACTAATTATGTCCTCAATATCATATATCCATTGCTGATAGGAAAATTGATCTAAAAACAGTCATTGCTGGCAGCCATTTTGAAATTGTTGCCATGGGCAACATATTGAAAGTTCATGATGGCTCAATATCCAAATTATTTTGGAATGCCTTTTCGCTATAAGTGTACCAAAGTTTATACTTTTATCTCAAAATGCACAATTGGCTTGAAATTTTGAATTTCGGCATATATGCATCAAAAATTTTTTTCATTTTTTTTTAAAAAAGGTGAAAAATCTTCTGTAGTAGCAGCAAAGCGTGTATACAGGGTGGGTGAAAATTAACTCCCTATTAGAAATTATATGTAACTTTTGTAAATATTGCTCTATTTTTGTGAAACAAATTTTATTTTGGTCCTTAGAATGGTAGAATTTAATTTATGATTTTTGATTCCAGGTATCTGTGAAGAAAGCAGTCCATAATAAATAGAGATATTATCAATTTCCAATAGGGAGTTTCTTTACACCCACCCTGTAGATTATTTTAACCTCAGTTTACTCTTGCTCGCTTAGAAGAAGTATTCAAGGCAAACCAGAGATTAAATCTAGAGGAATAATGAATAGAGTAAAATGATTTTGATTCAGAATTTATCCTTGGTTAATAATTATACGTTCATCTGATTTAATGTATTCTATGATGTAAGTTTTGAGTATTAATTGTCCTTCTGTTAATTATAATGAACTAATAGAAAATATCCTTCCAAAAGGATGTCTGATCCTGCACTGCTAATTAGTGTGAAAGATTGAATTATATCTGAAAAATTAAAAACTTGTATACATAAATAAAAATCCACAATCTGCTTTATTACCTTGATTAAAAAGTTGTGTGGTTGTGTTAGTAACATTTGATGAAAATGACTGCACAAAATGAATAATATAGCTTAATATTTTCAAAATCATCAAAAGGCAACCTCCTGAATATTTTAATTTCTTGTTTTTTTTTGTGATGCAGTTGAAAATTCAGATATCCTGGTATAAAGAAAAATAGATATACATGGATAAAAAACAAACAAACAAGTTTTTTCATGAAATTATGATATATTTACAATAAAATAAGTGTACAATCCGAACAAGATGCTTTTTACAATTACAGAAATTTTAGAATGAGAAGTTTTCAGACATTGTTGAAAGGCATTTGGTTAGCTCATTGTATCCATAAGGACACAATATCCCTAAATAGCAATAGGAGTTCCATCCTTAGACATTTCAGGCCTTCTCTGAAATAACTTATAAGATGATGTCCAAACATAATAGATCAGTTGGAGTCAAATTTTCATTTATCATTGTTGCAGAAAATAAACTACTGTAAGTTATGTGCTTTAAAGTGGTCTTCATATAATGGATAAAATCATTCACACTCTATACTCATCCTAAAGTTAAATCGGAAGTTAAATTGCAATAGGTTTAGTTGCATGATGGGGAAATAGTGCATGCTGTATGTAATTATTTGACTATACATTTAGTTTTTAATGAAAGATGGTTATAAGCATGACACTTTTTTAAAATTCACATTAGGAGGACCCATGGGAATTTCCGAATATATCTTTGCAATTCAGCAATTGTACACAAAGTAGTTCATAAATTTTTGTACACAAAGTAGTTCATAAATTTTAAAATTACAGAACAATCCTTAAATAGTGGCTTAGTTTATATGTTCTTTGAGAAGAGAACACATGATGTCTTTTTGTGAAAAGGTAATGGAATATTTCTTCACATAGATGGCTGAATTTGTTCTGACATAAATCTGGTTGCCAGGGCGAAAATAATTATTGTAATATAACCAAAGTTTCGTTGGGCCTTTGGATATCTTAATTGATGCAACCTCTTTAGTATTATTGTCTATTTTTACACTTAAAACTCAATCCTCAATATAATTTGTGAGCTGTCAGTGAAAACAAACAGAAAGAGAGGAATTTGGCTGTTCTGCTGTATGTATGTACGCGTGTTCATTTGCTGGCTGCTGATAATATAACTACTACTACTGTTGCTGATGTGTCAATTTTGTTTTTTACCCAAAGTGGATACAAGAATTTTAGTTAAAAATACCTTGCGTTAACCTGTCAAATTACTGAGTAAACATACCGATGCAGAACACAGCTTTAGATATACCGTTAGAAAAGCAACAGACATTTACTAGTTATCCTTAATTTACAAGGACTTCATCAGAGACAATAATGTATTTGAAAAAGATATTCCGTTCTTGTTCTTTTCTTTTTCACTTTCTTACTTTAACTCTTACATTATGGAACATTTGTCTGTGGCTAAATACTGGCTGTTGCAAGTATATTTCAATCTTATTGAAAGTTTAGCCCTTGGTTTTATTGCCACTGAATAACACAGAAATTGTCCATCTCAATAGAATAATTAATGGATCTATAAGTTGTAAGGTAACTTGTGACAAGTAGCAATATTTTGGCAGGCGTGCAAGAAGCATTACACACAGCAGAGACATAGGCATGTAAGTTGTTGCAAACATATCAATATTTAGATTTGTGTTTTAAATTTGCTAAAACAATAGTCATCATCCTCATTATTATCCACCACCCACCCCATTAATGTCTACCTGTTACTTCAACAGCCACTGGTGGTTATTTCATTTTATTTATATACTAGCATAGTGCCCATGAAAAAATTATGAGATTAATTACGTAAGGATCAGCGTTTCTGCCTAGGATCAGAATGTAGTATCTGTGCGCTCATTGAAAAGTGTTACACACATAATATACACACACACACACACACACACAGTGTTTTATATATGTGGATTTACTGATAATATCAAGTGAATAGCTGTAGACATAGATAAATACTCAGCTTTTTTTTGCAATCCTTAGATCCTTTGTATTTCAAGAAAAACATTTGTCTTTTCAATGTGATAATCAGTAAAGTACATGTCCAATCCAAACAAATCACATAATAAAATTGTGAGATATTGTTTGGTGATAATGACACTTCTTGCTGATTCATAGTCATTGAATTATAAGATGAAGAATTGTCATTTATTATTAACCTTGGATAAGTATTTCTTTTATCTTATTTCTGTTGATTGTTGACTCATCATCAAAAATAGAGTTTTTCTCCTTTAAAACTACTATATCATGAAAGTAGACACTGCAAGCTGTATTTAAAAAATCAAGTTTTTTAATTCCTAACACTCTTCTGCATTTATAAGTTCCTTATACATAAAACCATTAGTGGTAAAATGTTTTCCCACAATCAATTTTTTTAAAGCCTAAATACCAAGTCAATAGTCATGATAGTAGTCCAAGTTCAAAGCAGTTTAAATACCAAGTCAATAGTCATGGTAGTAGTCCAAGTTCAAAGCAGTTGAACTACTTGACAAGTTTAATCTAATACTAAAAAACTGATGAATGTTTGTTAATCTTGCGTGTATATGTCTTATAGACTCCTTAACGGCCGCACCCCAGGGGCTGCAAATCTGTCTATAGGGGTAACTTGACCCCAGGATTAACTATTTAAATTCATTTATTTCTAAAAAAAAAAAAAAAAATCATTGGTAGTGATAATGGTCCAGTGGACTCTGATGGAGAAAATTAAAGACTTCTTTTAATTTTATGTGCTTCCAATCTATTAGACCTTCAAACCTTCCCAAAATTTGTCAGTTGTAAGAAAAATCTATTTACAATTGTAGCTATAACGCTGAACTGGACTCTTACTTTCCGTTCGTCGTAGGAAATACATAGATGAGAATTTCTCTTTCTCTCAGTGCTTATGCCAGTTTGGCAGTATTTTCTTTAAGGAATCTGACCCTGACCTTGACCCTGACTCTGACCCTGACCCAACAATAAAACAGGTTTTTCTTTGAGCAAAAACCCTAACCCTATCTCTAACCCAAATATGATAATAAAACATGGGCAATATTTAAATCTGATGGTCTGCTCTGACATGTGAACTACTAATAACAAAAGTGAGCACATGAATTCTCAGTTTGGGAAAAAATTTATTTTTTAAGATTTTAGGACCTGCAAGTGCACCCTGGTTAGGAGTGTGTGCAAACCTGATGGGGGGGTGCACCCACCCTCTCTTATTTAATTGTATGAAATCTCTTTAAAATATCATTTGCTTTCCTGTGAAGTCCCCCCTAGATAGTCCTATATAATTAAAACTTAACTTTATGGTGAGTAAATAGTGTGAATTATAAATTTTACACCGTCATTACATATTTCCAAAACTCCACAGTCCGCAATGAATGTTTTAATCATTACGTATCATAATCACATTGAAAATTTGCCTTTAACTTAAACGATGAACATTTGTCTGAGTAAACAAAGTTGGTTAATGTTAAAAGAATAAGTTTTTAGACTTTTTCTTTTAACTAGGAAAATAACTATTAGAAAAATCGGGGGCAATTTCAATTTAATATCACATGAAAATATTAGCAAAAATAGTTTTTATTTTTTTATCATTCCTAGTTGGGTCAGAATTATTAAGGTGTTAGGGAAACTAACATTCAATCAATATTTGTGTTTCACAAATAGCCTTCCTCAATTTCATTATAACCAACATATAAATAGAACATGCACAATATCAGAAATTACTTTTTTTTTTTATTGCTTTTTAATAATCATAAATTATTATCAACAATTTTGATGAAGTTGACATATTACAATTTAATGAATTGTGGAAATAAAATTCTTTGTTATATATACAACAGCGGGGTCCAAAGATTTAAGACAAAAAAGTTATTTCTCTTGAATACATGGACATAGGCGAAAATAATCCCTTACCTAAAAATTGTTTTCAATGGTGCAAGATGAGGTTAAGAAACAACAAAAAGAGAAAGATTAAAGTGCGTATCAAGTAAAAACTTCATATAGTTCATCACAAATAAGTTTCCTTTTATTTAAGACTATTTCAAAGACAAAACTTTTTAAAAATCAAATTAAAATAATTAAATTAAAATAAAATAAAAACCAATATTTAAAAAAAATATTATATAGATAGCTGAAGTTTTTGTTTGAACAGTCAGTTGCTAGTTATATTTACTAGCTACAATGTTGTATTAAAATAAATTATAAAATAACTTTGTATAAAATTGTGTATCAAATCATTGTTATTTAATTGTTTTGTACGTTATTAAAATAATTTTAGGATGATCAGCCACGTGTCACAAAACTGTTAAACAACTGTGTTGGTTATGATTATCATTTTAAAATGATGTTTACGCCATGAATTTACTTAGTTTTTGTCTTTAGAATAGTCTTAATAAAAGGAAATTTATTTGCGATGGGCTATATGAAGTTTTT